>CAUYQU010083717.1:0-126425 GCA_963574635.1 Cheracebus regulus
TTCATCCATGTCCCTACAAAGGACACGAACTCATCATTTTTTATGGCTGCATAGTATTCCATGGTGTATATGTGCCACATTTTCCCTGTCCAGTCTATCATTGATGGGCATTTGGGTTGGTTTCAGGTCTTTGCTATTGTCAACAGTGCTGCAATGAACATTTGTGTCCATGTGTCCTTATAATAGAACAATTTATAATCCTTTGGATATATACCCAGTAATGGGATTGCTGGGTCAAATGGAATTTCTACTTCTGGGTCCTTGAGGAATCACCACACTGTCTTCCACAATGGTTGAACTAGTTTACACTCCCACCAACAGTGTAGAAGTGTTCCTATTTCTCCACATCCTCTCCAGCATCTGTTGTCTCCAGATTTTTTAATGATCTCCATTCTAACTGGCATGAGATGTTATCTCAATGTGGTTTTGATTTGCATTTCTCTAATGACCAGTGATGATGAGCATTTTTTCATATGTTTGTTGGCCTCATATATGTCTTCTTTTTTAAAGTGTCTGTTCATATCCTTTGCCCACTTTTAAATGGGCTTGTTTGTTTTTTTCTTGTAAATCTGTTTTAGTTCTTTGTAGATTCTGGATATTAGCCCTTCGTCAGATGGGTAGATTGAAAAAATTTTTTCCCATTCTGTTGGTGGCCAGTTCACTCTAATGACTGTTTCTTTTGCTATGCAGAAGCTGTGGAGTTTGATTAGATCCCATTTTTCTATTTTGGCTTTTGTTGCCAATGCTTTTGGTGTTTTAGCGATGAAGTCCTTGCCTATGCCTATGTCCAGAATGGTTTTGCCTAGGTTTTCTTCTAGGGTTTTTATGATCTTAGGTCTTATGTTTAAGTCTTTAATCCATCTGGAGTTAATTGTAGTGTAAGGTGTCAGGAAGGGGTCCAGTTTCTGTTTTCTGCACATGGTTAGCCAGTTTTCCCAACACCATTTATTAAACAGGGAATCCTTTCCCCATTGCTTGTTTTTATGAGGTTTGTCAAAGATCAGATGGTTGTAGATGTGTGGTATTGCCTCCGAGGCCTCTGTTCTGTTCCATTGGTCTATATCTCTGTCTTGGTACCAGTACCATGCTGTTTTGATTACTGTAGCCTTGTAGTATAGTTTGAAGTCAGGTAGTGTGATGCCTCCAGCATTGTTCTTTTTGCTTAAGATTGTTTTGGCTATTCGGACTCCCTTTTGGCTCCATATGAAATTTAAGGTGGTTTTTTCCAGTTCTTTGGAGAAGGTCATTAGTAGCTTGATGGAGATAGTGTTGAATCTGTAAATTACTTTGAGCAGTATGGCCATTTCAACGATATCAATTCTTCCTAACCATGAGCAGGGAATGTTTCTCCATCTGTTTGTGTCTTCTCTTATTTCGTTGAGCAGCAGTTTGTAGTTCTCCTTGAAGAGGTCCTTTACATCCTTTGTTAGTTGTATTCCTAGGTATTGTATTCTCTTTGTAGCAATTGTGAATGGCAGTTTATTCTTGATTTGGCTCTCTTTAAGTCTGATATTGGTGTAGAGGAATGTTTGTGATTTTGTACATTGATTTTGTATCCTGAGACTTTGCTGCAGTTGCTTATCAGTTTAGGAGATTTTGGGCTGAGACAATGGGGTCTTCTAAATATTCAGTCATTTTCTTGCCTGATTGCTCTGGCTAGAAATTCCAATATTATATTGAATGGGAGTGGTGAGAGAGAGCATCCTTGTCTAGTGCCAGATTTCAAAGGGAATGCTTCCAGTTTTTGCCCATTCAGTATGATATTGGCTGTGGGGTTTGTTGTAAATAGCTTTTATTATTTTGAGATACGTTCCATCAATACCTAGTTTATTGAGGGTTTTTAGCGTAAAGTGCTGTTGAATTTTGTCAAAGGTCTTCTCTGCATCTATTGAGATAATCATGTGGTTTTTGTCTTTGGTTCTGTTTATGTGGTGAATTACATTTATTATTTAAAGTATTTCTTTCTGTGTATAATTGTCAGCATATGGAAGTATCATTGATTTGCATATGTTAATCTTATTACATTCCACCACCTTGCTGAACTCACATATTCTGAAGATACTTATTTTTTAGATCTCTTGAGATTTTCTATGTTGACTGTCATGTTCTCTGCAAATAGGGTTGGTCTTCTCTCTTCCTTCCTGAATGGTATGCCTGTACTTCCTCTCCTTGCCTTGCTATGCTGACAAGAACATTAGTATTAGGTTGAACAGGTGTGGTGATGGCAGATATCCTTGCTTTGTTCCTGATCTTAGTGGAAAAGTATTTTGTTTCTCACCATGATGTTTGATTTTAGCTGTTGGTGCATTTGCAGATATTCTTTGTGAAGTTCAGGATGTTTTCACAATTACTCATGGAAGCATTTTTATGGTTAGTTTGACATCTCTATCAGATGACTCTAACTCTGTCATCTAGGTGATTGCATCTGTTGATTTTTTTTTTCTCATTCAAATAGAGATTGTCTAGGTTCTTGCTATGACAAATGATTTTCCATTGAAACCTGAACATTTTGGGTTTATTATGAAACTCTGAATCTTATTGAAATCTTCAATTTTAACAGGCGTCCTCAAATATCATTCTGTAAGGAGAAAAGGGACGTTTCCTCATGACTGCTAGATGGGTGGAGCTTGACGTCCTCTTTGGCCCCCACTGACACCTGGTGGGAGAAGGGCTTTGTGTTACTGTGGGGTGGGGTGCAGTGGAAGCTCCCCTTTTGGCCCTCACCTATAGCACCCTGCTGGGAGTGCTCAGGCTCATCACTGCTCTCCATGTGTCCCCCGCTGACACTGTGAGGTGGGGTAGCCTTGTAGCTGCTGGGCAGTGGAGGGCATCCTGACTTTTACCTAGCAGGAAGGGTGAGAGGAACCTTGTCACTGCCAGGAGGGGGTGGAAGTGCAGGATCCCACACGCCCTCCACTGATACTCCTGGGGGTGGGGACATTTTCACTTTTTGGGCATAAAGTTCTCTCTACCCCATGTAGCCCTCTGATACCACCCTTGTTGGGGGGTGAGGGCTCCTTGAAACTAACCGGTGAGGGTGGAAGTCCAGGTCTTCACTAGGCCTCTGCTGGTGAGGGAGGGGGTTGGGGTGGGGCACAGTTTTTTCTGTGCCGTTTGGCTGCTGTGGAGTGGTGATTGCCTAAAAGTCTTGTCTTCCTAGGCTGAACCTTTCCTAGTCTTTGACTCAAGGGAATTGGCTTTTCTTGGGGCTTCTGTGTCTGTGCCCATTGGTGTTATAGGGTTGTCAGCTTCTCCGTTTCCCATTTGGGACATCTGAGGCAAAAAGAAAACTTGGAAATTCACTGCCCTGTTATTCCTGGGCTCCCAAGGTCCCTAGCCAGTCTGCCGTCTTCTTTTCATTTTTTCGGGTCTTCTTATATTTACTATTTAGGGGTTTTAGCTGTTCTTAGTGAGAGGAATAAGGAAAAGTAAACCTATTTCATCTTTCCAGAAAAATAAGTCTGAAATGAGTTCTAAGTGCCTGGAGGGATGGCTGATTTGAAGTCATGCTCTATGGGGAGGGGCCCTGGGCTGGCAAACCTCCCTCAGACACACAGCCCTGATCCTAGAGGCCCCTGAAGGGGTCTGCCCTATGGGGTGAAGGAAGGAGTGGGGATGGGGGCAGAGTACCTGCTTGGGAGCCCCGATCCTCAATCCCTGATGTGAGTTACATCTGGGAGGCTACAACGCCGAGCCCACCAGGCCAACACACACTCAGCAGGCCTTTTCACTAGCTCCCAAATTAAACCATCTCCATTTCCTCTTTAAAGTCACTGTAAGCATTGTTGTTGCACCCAGACCCTCATTTATCCACCACAATTGCTTGAACTGCTCCTTTTATTAAATTTGATTCCATGAATAACTGGCTAATGGTTCTTAGTGAGATGGACTGGGCTCACTATCCCCTGCTTGTCTGAGCGAAGCAGCTGGTCAGCTGGCGATCTTCTGCCTGGACCCGGCTGCAGCCAGCTCAGAGTCCTGCTCACACCATTGCAGACTCTCTGGCCATGTCATGTCATCGAGAAGTTGCCCTTCAGGGCAAGAGGTGAAGGACCTGGAGCTGGACCCGTAGGCTGTCTTAGAGGCCTGGGACACACGGACACCCAGAGCTTTCTCTTTGATTAAGCAAATATTGATTTTCACCAGAGTCTACTGGGACATGAAGATAAGTAAGTCAGGCTCCAACCTAAGGAGTTGACCATGGGGGACAGCTGCAATGCAGTGTGTTAAATACTGAGATGAAGAAAGTGCAGAAGAAAAAGGAGAAGTGCTTGAACCAAACCAACCTATCCAGGAAGGCTTCCTGGAGGAGGAGTCTTATTGAATGCAAATTGCCTCCATCTCTGCCTGGGTGAAATCCTTCATCAGCTTCCCATTGCTGACAGCACATGCTCAAGTGTCACTGGCCTCCCAGCCCTGTCACGAGCTGTCCCCTGTTGTTCCTGCTCCCTGGTCTCACAGGGAACATCCATCAGGTTACTGTCTAGCCTTCTCATGTGTTACCTCTTCTGCATGGGATGATGCTGTTCCCCTCCAGGGTCATAGAGATATTCCCACCCCACTCTGTACTGTCACCACCTTTAGGGCAGAGATCTGGTCTTGCTGGGCTGACACCCTAGAACCTGCTCAGTAATTAGCACTTGTTTGAGTCAATTATTGCCCGAAGTGGAACAGCAGCCTTGAGAGCCAATCTGCAGGAATGGGGCAGGAGGCGTGGCATTCTAAGAAGAGAGGACAGCCTCTGCTGAGGCCCCGGGCTGGGGCAGCATGGACTGCAGGGGCTGTGCAAGAGGGGAGTACAAGAGGTGACATGGGCCAGCAAAAGAGGAGGGCTTCATGAGCCCTGGGAGGATGGTGGGCCTCATTCTGCAGGATTTTAAACAGCCTTAGAGGAAGAGGGCCCGGCTACAGTGCCGCGGGTGGGATGGAGGCGGAGAGACTTACTAGGAGAAGGCAAATGAATAGTCCAGGAGAGAGAAGGCAGCTGGATTTGTCCCAGGCCACACCAGCAGGGTCATGCTGGCTTCTGAGGCCCCAGGCCACCCACCTCTCACAGCCACTTCCCGGGGGGATGCAGTGTGTGGCCTGAGGTCAAGGTATGTGGCTGAGTAAACTGGTGTCCATCCCAGCTTCTGGCCAGCCCATGCTTAGCCATGAGTAGCCCCACTGGCAGACAGTGTTGGAGAGGCCAGGCCAGGGCTGTGAGGCAACAGCCGAGTAGCCGAGCAGACCCCGGCAGGGCTCCCTGGGCTGGCCTAGAACCCTAAAGAACAGACACCTCCCAAGCTGCAGATGAGCCCTGATTGCTGGGTCACATCTGACACATTAAGACACTTTGGTCAATTTGTAACGACTGTTCACCCTCCATGCTGCTGTGAGACCCTTCCTTGGAGCCAGCATCAGGCATGTGAGCCTGAAAAGGTCACTTCACTTCCTGGGGCTTTCCTTTGAAAACAGGCCACTGTCCCCAAGAGAGGCCCTTGTCCTGATACCGGCTCTAGGACCCCACATACACAAGTATATGCAAATGCAAAGATATATTTCTTTTTTATCTTGTCAGGAAATGTTTTGAGAGTTCAGCAACTGGGTCAGCACTCAGACAAAGAGAGAGGGAAGCGTGTGTGCAAGAGCTCTGTGCAGCTGAAAGCGAGGGCCCAAGGCAGGGAAACCACAGCCTGTGGCTGCTCTGGGAACTAGAGAGGGAGGGAGGAAACACTTTCATTTCAATTTCCTAAAGACCAGATTCTCAGATAACTGCACTTCCGCCCTCCACCTGGTGGTCTCATTTGGGGACTGAGCATTGCCCAGAACTCTAGGAAGAAAGTCAGGGCTTGAGTAAGGGAACTCGCTGGTGAGGCTGACGGCTAAGGCCCCAACCCTGGTCCTGGAGGGTCTGTGGTTCTCGGTGGCCCAGGCCAGGCCTGGCTTCCTTCTACTCTACCCATCCACCCGTGCTGCCCCTCGCCCTCTGGAAGGGCTCCCTGAGGAGTGGACTGCGGGGTCCTGGGGTCAGGGGGATGGGCTGGACCACACATGGGACCTGATTTATAACTTAAATATTTAGACATGTGGCATGCTGTAGGCTCTGCAAATGTCAGGAATTGCCTTAAAAAGCTAACTAGAGTTGAGATGCCTAGCATGGACACTGGTGCCCCGCAGGGCTCAGGAATGGTCTGTCCTGGTAAGGGGATGCCAATGGCTCAGTGTGGCCTCTCTGGGTTTGCTAAGCAGCTCTGGTGTAGGCTGTGTGCTACCATTTCCGCTGCAGCATCACGGCCCCTTCCCTGTGGTTCAGGACAGCTGTCATCCGACTGTCCCACTCCCTGGACACGTGCTTCCCTTGATCAGGTCCCTCAGGACTCCGGAGCAATGCTTCCCAGAGTCTGAAGAGCATGGTATGAATATTGCATGAATAGTAATAACCCCACCACTTAGCGGTTATGCAACGCTTTCCTCTTCCACAATACTTTACCATCATTAATTAGTTATTCTGCACTGCTTCCAGCCTCCCCTGCTCTCCTGCAAGGCATGCCCCGAGAGTTGCTCCTGCACACAGGCCTGTCCTGGCCTGAAGCACCAGCCTCCAGTGGCCGGGCCCCTCTTCACTGGGATTGTGCAGGCTTTGGGAGGCCTTGGCTTTGCCGCTTCTTGAAATAGCAGAGACCTGTGCCCTTGCTGGGGAGCACCACCTTCTTTCTGACCAGAGCACACCTATTCAGAGCACCTCCCAGGATGCTCAGCTCCCCACTTCACCCACGGCCCCTAGGAAAGTGGCCGATGCCCATCTCAGGTGGCGTGCTTGCTTGTGGAAGGACAGCTGCCACCTGCATGTCACTCTGTGCACATACTTTTTCTGGGAACTTGCCCAGCCATGCTGTGTGTGCAGTGGGCCACTGAGCTGGGAGCCATGTCATGTCTGATACAAGGCCACTGGCTGAGCCATGGGTGTCAGAATGGGGACTCAGATCTCCTGGTTCCAAATATCTTCCCCTCCCTCCCACTATGGGATCATGGTGAGGTTTCAGACCCCCACAGAGAGGCTGGAAGGTAGAGCAAGCCCTTTTCCCAGTGACTAGGGTTGGCCAGGTGCCTGGATGTGGGGCCTCTGGTCTGGCCCTCCCGGTACATCACTGTCTACCCAACCACAACAGCTTCAAGCTCCTCCTTGTTCCAGAACCCTCTGTCTCCCGCAAGGTTTCAGCAGCCACTTCCCAGATGTAACTCAGTGCTCACATGTGTCACCAACCCTGGTCGAAATGGACTTGGGACACCCGGGGGGTCCTGCCCCCTTGGAAGAACTCCTAGCCCTGGTTCAGGCACAGGCCAGCTCCCTGCCTCCACCTCTCCATTAGCCTGAAAACGTATTGATCAGTTTAGCTTCTGTGAGCTGAGTGTTTTAATCCCACTCTGTGAATCTTTAAGAATTAATTAGCAAAGATTGCTCAAGAAAAACAAAGTGGGCACCAGTTTTGATACCTCTTGGTCACCCAGTGCTATTGTTTCCCTCTTAATTATGATGCTATTTCTGGAAGCTAGAGGTGAGCTCCCTGGTGCATCTGAGCCTGGGGTGGCCTCTGCGTCTTCCCGGTGGCCCTCTGTGGCCTCCTGCTTCTAGTTTCTGCCCAGCATGGCATGGGGAAAGGACAAAGGGCACAGAGGCATTGCAACAGGCAAGATATGAGTGGCCAAGCCCTCCCCACCTCTGGAAGCAGAGTGGCCACGGGATTCTCCCCTCTGCTTGTCTGAAAACCTTATCTGTCCACAGTGCCGGCCACATCTTTAAGTCTCCAGCCCTCTGTACCATCTTGAATCACCTGGCCTCTGCTCGTACCTTGTCCTCTGTCTGGTCACATTTCCTGTGTGGACATCCTCCATTCCAATCCCTGCCATCACCTCACTGAGACTTTATTAGCTCCAACTGGTCCTTTTGTTTTTCATTTAAATAATGATCTCTCCAGGAGAGCTTCTGTGATACCCCCAGGCTGGGTTAGCTGCCTGCCTTGGCCCTCCTGGCTGGCTAGTCACTGTGTACTTTCATGCATTAGCAGTGCCCACCATGTGTGGAATTCCTTGCTCACTGCCTGTCTTCCAGAAGCCTTAGTGCCAGGAGCTCAGGGGTTCTGATCTGGGGTTGCCAGGTAGGTGGTCTGTTCCGACTCCACGCGTGTTGTCTGTCTGGGGATGGGAGATCCATGGAAATCAAGGAGCTGTCTAAAGGCTCCCAGAGCCCCCCACCCTGCCACTGCTTTGCACTCCTTTTCCTGTGTGTCCCTTTTGCTGGGACCTGCGCAGCTCTGCCACGTAGGTTTGGGTTCTGCCCCAGCCTAATTCCTTTCACAGAAAGCGAGGACCACAGAAAGGCGTGGGAGGGGGCAGAAGACGTCCTGTTTAGGTCTTCTCTAAAGGCTGATGAGACCAGAGGGTGATTGAGAAAGAGAAATCTCAGGTGGTTCCTGCGCTTGAGATGAGGACTCTGAGGTTTCTGCAAGTCTTGATCTAGAAGACTTGAGATTCCGGCAGAAGCCAAGCGATGCTGGAAGTAGGAGGACTGTGTAGACAAGGCCCATGCGTCTATGCCCCTGCGTGCTGCGTGGGAGAGGGGTGCAGAGGTGCTGTTGCACTTGGGGTAGGTGCACTTCATTTCCACTTTCCAACAGCCCCACAGAGGAGGGCTTGAGAAGTGGACCCATTTTTGAGCCCTAAGGCAGGGGCAGGGCCCGCCGGCACCCACACCCCTGCAAGCCAACTGAATTAGAAAAGTGTACCTTGTGCTCCACTCTGACCCCAGGGTCTGCTGACATTGCAGGGAGGCACAGGATAAATGGGCAGAAAGGCAGTTGTCTCTGGTGTCTTCTATATGTCAGCGTCCTGCCTGTATCCCCATTTTCAGATGACAAAAGTGAAGTCCAGGATCAGTCTGCAGTGTGAAGCACAGCTGGGCTCTCTACCTTGACTCTACACATCCGATCTCTTTTCTGAGCCTCTGGGTGCCACAGTGTAGGCTGGAAGATGGAGCCATCACAGTGGCAGCCTCTCGTGTACATGGCCTCAGAGCCACAGGGGCAGTGCTATTGGCTGTGTTGTCTCTTTGTGGTTGAACTTTACATGGCTCCCGAGCCCTGTCCCACTCAGGACTTCCACTGGCTCTTATCTCTTCAAGTCACTTCTGGTTTAACACGCAGTTCAGACTCCTCCATCCGCCTTTACCGGCATCCCCCAGGAGCAGAGTCCAGCTTCCGAGGGCTCTCACGCATCATCTTGCTCTTGGGAGAAACAGCTCACCTTGGGTTCTCTGTGGCCTCCATGCCATAGAGCAAGCTGCAGACTGGTGCCAACAGTGCAGGGGAGAGGTGTGATGCATGGAAGGGGTGATTCTGGACCGAGGAGAGCAAGGGGGACTTTCAGAGAAGTGGCTTTGACGGATAAGTAAGCACTTTTCACAGGGACGAGGGAAAGGCATTGCAGCAAAGACAGCAGCAGATGTGCAGAAGCCCTGAGGTGTGTGGGCTCAACCTTCTTCGGTGGGGTCTTCGGTCTGCAGGCTCCCTGCAGTGGGCAAACGCAGGCCTCCCCTGGCCCCATAGCTCTCAGCTCCAGAAGACATTCTTGCTTCTCAGTTTCCCCCAAGGCCCTGAGTTGGGTCTCACTGGTCTGAACTGGATCATCTGCCCCTTCTGTCGACCAATCACAGTTGAGAGGAAGAAGAAATATGCTAATTGGTCAGGCAGGGTTCACACATTTCCCAGGAGCCAGCCCTGTGGGAGTCGCGTGAGTGCCTCCCGGTGCGTTCAGCTACCTACTTCACCCACGGCCCGTAGGAAAGTGATGGACATCTGTCTCAGGTGGTGGCGTGCTTGCTTGCGGAAGGGTAGCTGCTGCCTGCACCTTACTCTGTGCACACACTTTTTCCGGGGACTTGCCCAGCCATGTTCTGTGTGCAGTGGGGTCACTGAGCTGGGAGATGTGTCGTGTCTGGTCCAAGGTCACTGGCTGAGCAATAGGTAGCAGAATAGGGACTCAGATCTCCTGGTTCCAAATATCCTTCCCTCCCACCCACCCTGGGGTCATAGTGAGGTTTCAGATCCCCACAGAGAGGTTTGAAGGCAGAGCAAGCCCTTTCCCCAGTGAGTAGGTTCAGCTGGGCATCTAGCTGTGGGGCGCCTGGTTGCTCAGAGGAAAACTGAGGTGCTGGTCAGGGGAGGAAGGCAGGCCGTGCAGCAGTGTTCACCATGCACCCTTCCCACTTCCTCCAGTGTGGGAGACTGAGGCTTGGGGGAAGGCGCTGAGCTTTACCTGTGACACTCATCTTTTCTTCAGTGTAAATCTTGTCTCTTTAGTCACTCTGTGAGCTCCTTCATGGGGAACCAGGGTCTCTGGTTGCTCTTTGACTTCTCCTAGGCACTGGGGCCCCCTGGAACACCCTACAGGCTCTCTATTTACATGTGTGAGCCCTGTTAGCCTAAGGAAGTCTGTCCTAGATATTCAAAGCCACTTCCTCTAGCTGAGAATGTTGGAAATCGTGAGACCTAAAGTTAGGAGCCATTCTGCAATATTTAAGTCCCAACATGACTATGGCCAGGCATCATTGACAAACACTTAGGGCAGCCTCTCCCTATTTTTAGTTCAAATACTTATAGAACAGCATCTAGTGCACGCACGCCTACGGGCCCACAACTGGAAGTCCCACAGCCTGATTCTGCCCAAATAAGGGTGGCAAAGAGTGCCAGTCCCCCATCGAGGGTGGACCCAACAGGTGGACAGCTGAGAGAGGCCTGAATGCCAGGGACAGGCTCTCAGCAGGTCAGATTCCAAGTGATATGGGGAAGGGCTAGGCCATGCCTTCAGCTCTCTCCAGAATAACTCATCTCCACTTGTGTGGAGCAGCCCTGCCATCTTCCTCCCCAGGAACCAGGGTGGCTGCCCTCTCATGTTTCTGGGGAGCCATCAGACAGAGGGCCATCTACTCTTCCAGGGGGCTCCTTGCTGTTGGGAAAGCCCCTTACAGAGAAATCTGTGTGCTGCAGGCCTGAGGTGGGCGCGGTTGGAGTGAGGGGGCTGGAGCCACTATTTTATCAGGGAGGCACAGGGTACCAGGTCCAAATGGGGCATCAGGGAGAAAGCAGAAACTCTAGAATCAATTGCCCATAGAGTGCCCCTGTGCAAGTTAGAAAAAGCTCCTGTGGGCAGGGGCTGATGTGACCACACATGGAAGCTATGCAGGTAGAGGCTGTGGAAAGCCCCCGCATCTCAGCAGGCCTTCTGGAGGCAGCCCTCTGTCCTCTGCCCTCTGCTCTAGGCAGCAGCAAGGGCTGTGTAATCGGTGGTAGCAGTCAGATGGAGTCAAGCCAGATTTGGCCAGAACTGCCTACTACGGCTTCAGCAAATCTACAGGTTAGAAGGGTGCCTACCCCACACAGCCGCACCTCACCTCCCTAGGACTCTCCTGTGGGTGCCAGGCTCGCTGCTCCTTCCTGCATGAGATCTTGGAGAATTCCCGCAGAGAAAGTGCAGTGCAGCTCCTGCTGGTCCTCGCTAGCTTCCTCCTGGGGTCTCCCTCAGATCTAAGTGCAGCCGGGGCACTCCGGAGACCTCTGGCTGTGATGTCTAAGCAGGCCTGCTAGGGCCAGCCATCCTCCAGCTACGTTGCAGAGCCAGGGGACATCAGCCAGTCCTGGAGGCTTGCAGGGGATCTATGGTCCGAGGGGGCCTCCCCAGCTCATGACCCCAGCAGGAGGCAGGGACAGGGGCAGCCAGGCTGCTGTGCTGAGCACAGACCCTCACCCAAGGGCTTGTGAGTGCATGCAGTCAGAGCTCCACGCACAGGAGGGCTGCATGGAGGGATTTCCCTCCCTGAGGAGGGGAAAGGCTGCCGCCGAGTGGCCATGGGGCTGGCTCGCAGGAAGGGCTGGGCCTTTGCCTGTTTGAGTGCACAGCTTGGTTCGCCGCCCACTTCGGTCTCCCTGCAAGTGAGTCAGGGTGGTGGTAGAGTTGGAGTGGCAGTGGGAATTCACTCAGTCCTGAAGTCAGACCTGAGGGAGGAGAGCCTCTTTGGGGCCAGGGATTAGGGGAAACCTCACAGCTTGGAGGGGACACAGAGTGGGAAATAGAGGATGGTGTCTAAGGAAATGGCCTCTGTGAGGGGCTGAGCTGAACCTCAGCCAGGGGTCCCAACCATGGAGAGGGGCAGAAGGAGCCGAGGGTTCAGGACAACACATTTGGGGGGTGAAGTCAATAAGGAAGGATGCAGGCCAGCCTGGTGAGAATGGAGACTGACGCTGCTGGGGAGACCAAGGCCAGGGCTGCGGACTTTTGACTTTAGTACTTTCTCCTCTTCCTTTTTCTTCCCTCCCAGTGAAGGTCTGAGTGGCTCAGGCACAGCCTCAGTGTGTCTCTTGAGTGTCTCTGTGTGTACCTCTGTCTTTCTCACCCTTTCTAACCTGTGTCCTTCCTTCTTCTCTGCTCAGATTTCATCTCAGGCTAGTATGAAGTTTCCATACTGTTGCTGCAGGTGGAAGCAATGCCCACCAAGGGAGGACCGGAGGGGCAACCAAGCAGCGTGCTAGCATGACAGGGGGAGGGCATGCGGTGAGGATGGAACTCAGGGGCCAGGCCCCACCTGCTGAGGCCCTTCCCTCCCCTGTCCGCCTGCCTTCTGCCCACTAAAGGCTGAGAGAAGTCAGAGATGTTGAGAAAGGGTCCCATCCCAGGAAAGGGTGAGGACGTAGCACACACAGCTCTGAGTTGGGGGCGTCAGTCTGGAAATATGCTGCCACCCACAGCCTCCCATCCAATACGTGTCTTTGCCCCATGTCCAGAGCGATGCTCAGCCAAGCTGGAGCAGCAGGATTGATTTAGGGAAACGAGACAATGGAATGAAGCTGACTGGGGCTTCAGAGAGCAGAAAAAATCAGGGCCATCTTGTGCATGGTGGTGTCTGTGTGTCTGTGTGTGTGAGCGGATGTGCTCACATGGGGCTTGTGATCTGTGGGAAAGAAAGAAGTCACTGAATTTCTAAAAATAGCTATAATTAGAGCAAAGCTGGGAACTTTTGCTTTAGAACAAGACTGGGGAAGCTTTACTAGTCCACAAAGTTAGGCTGCTAGAAAAATTCTGAACTCTAGTGGGACAATCTCTCTCCTCACCAAACATACACAGAGCAAAGCTGTGCCCTGCAGAGCTCCAACCTACCGTGCCACTCTGGGCATCACTGAGGGTGGTCAGCAGGCAGGGTTGGGTGGGCAATGGCTTTGCTATGATGTCTCCTCCATCATACCATCTGGTCTTTCCCATTGAAGTCACTTGCTTCCCTTTGTGAGAAAAGGAGTGGTGGGCCCCTCTCCTGCCTTCACCTGGAAGTGTGAACATGAGACTCGGGCTTGGATCTCACCATCTGCCTGTCCCCAGCCCGAGCCCATGCAGCCCTGGGGCTTGGTTTTGGTGGTGTTGTATCTGTCAGTTCCTGGGATTCACGTTTGCATCTGCAGGCCTTCCTGGTCTCTCAGTGTAGACCTGCCACCTCCCACTTCTCTTGGCCCTTGCTACTTCTATTAGTAAGGCTCAACACCTCCTGTTTTTCATTTTTTAATGGCAGTAATAACGGTACTTATCTCACAGAGTTGTTGCTGTGAGTATTAAACATATTAATGCCGGCATCACACCCAATGTCTGCCTCAAAGTAAGTGGCCAATGAATGGGCACCTTTCTCTTCAAGGCCCACACCTCTGGATTGCTCTTCTAGAGCCCTGTTTATGACCAGGGTCTCCTGTCTTAAGGTTTCAAGGCCTGGCTAGAAGACTGAGGGACCTTTACAGCCTGCTCTCATCCCTCCCTCCCTCCCTCCCTCCCTCCCTCCTTCCTTCCTTCCTTCCTCAACTATTAATGCCTCCTGTGGGCTGAGCACTGCGTTGAATGCTGGACACTGTACCATGCAGCCCAGGCTGAGACCAGCCAGAAGACACACTGATGTGTTAATATCTGAGAAGCTTTCAGGATGGTGCCTGGCGCCCAGTAGTGCTATGTGAATGTTGTTGCATATTGACATGGTCAGTTATGGCGGGCGAGCACCGCAGCTGCGGAGCATGCTGGGGTCAGCTTACCCAGGCTTGGGGAGTCAGGGAGAAAGCGGCTTGGAGCCAAGACCAGGTAAGGGAGGAGGGGAAGAAGGGGCCAGGTTGAGGGTGTGGCCCCGAGGCAGGAGATGCCCTGGCTGTGTAGGGAACTAGAAGCACCAAAGTCCTACTAGATTAAGCAGGGCCATGAGAGCCACAGGGGAGCCTGCAGAGCAGGCTTGGGTCAGAGTGCTGGTCTTGGAAACTGTGCTGAACAGCTGACTGAACTGCATTCGGTGGAGGTGCATTCCTGGTCTGGGTTTTGAGGGGGGCTCTGATGTCTCAGCAAGGCTCTAGGATGCTCCATGGCAATTGGGAGCCCACCTCTGTGCTCCTGGGGTTACCTGGGGCAGGCTTTCCCAGGCCTGTGAGACTGGGTGGCTGGAGCCACAGCTCGCTCTGTTCTAACCAGGCTCTGGGGCTTCTGTCTTGGCAGATGTAGGAGGAGCTCAAGTGCTGGCAACGGGCAAGCCCCCTGGGACTGAAGTCGGTAGGTGGCTGCCCATGTTATTCTGCACACACGGTTGGGGCAGGAAGGAGCCCCCCAGACACACAGGTAGAGGGCTGCACTCTGGAATTGGTTCCCTGCTGTCAGCACAGGAAAAGGGGCACCCTCACCTCCCGGCCCCCTGAGTGGCTGATAGCTTCATCTTGGGGACAAAGTCTTGCCTTAGAACTTGTCCACGCAGGGGACGTGAGACCTCAGAGCCACAGATGCGTGGCTCCAGCACCCACAGAGCCCTGTCCTGCAGCTGTGGGCCCTGAGAGCAGGCTCTGCTGGGCTCACAGCCCTCGTCGGTGCCTCCTTCCACCTGTGAGCTTCCAGCCTCTCTGCCCTTTAAGCACCTCACATGCCAGCCAGGCACAGTCTGCATGCCTCGCCCTCTGAGAAGACTCTGGGGACCCATGACTCCAGGTCAACCCAGCCTCTCCCGTCATGAGCCCCTTCCTTGTCCTCCCCAGCTGACTGCAGGCTCCTCAAAGGCCACACAGGCCTCATCCATTCTCCTGCAGTGCTCACCACAGAGCAGGCAATTAACACACACCCAGTAGAGGAGTGGATGAATTAACTAAGGGATCAGTGAGGAAGGGCTGGAAGTAGCCGGAGAAGTGAGCTACTCACCATCTGGGGTAGGGGTAGCCGGCTGAGTTTCAGGGAGCCTTGAAAGGTGGGAGCAATTTCCATAGCTGAAGGAACCAGGGATGGTGCTTCAGGAGGGGATGGGGTGCGGGCAGAGGCTGGGAGCAAAGGGGCTCACGGGAGAGTGGAAGGGGAGGCTGGCCTCTGCTGGTGGGAGGGGGTGTGTTACGGGCCACATGCATGCTTTAGGGAACTGCAGGTGACTGAAGCCGGTGTTCAATTCCTCCTGGCATTTCAGATTTCAGGTATGCCCTCATCGGGACCGCTGTGGGCGTCGCCATATCTGCCGGCTTCCTGGCCCTGAAGATCTGCATGATCAGAAGGCACTTGTTTGACGATGACTCTTCCGACCTGAGAAGCCCACCTGGGGGCCTCCATGGTGAGGGATGCGGTACTCAGGCCTGGCTTTGCTCCACCCAGCAAGGCACCGAGGGCCACTCCCTAATGCTGTCTACAGCAAGAACGAACCCATAAGGGCAGAGCCCAACAGGCTGAAAAGGAAGGCAGTGACGTCTCTGTGTCTCTCTCTCTCTCACTATCTCTTTGCTTCTGTTTCTCTTTCTTCTGTCTCTGTCTATTTGTGTTCCTTTTTCTGTCCATCTCTGTCTCTCTGTCTTTCTCTGTCTCTTTCCCTCTGTACTTTTCTCTATCCCTCTGTCTCTCTATTTGTGTTCCTTTTCTGTCTCTCTATCCCTGTCTCTCTGTCTCTCTATTTGTTTTCCTTTTTCAGTCTCTGTCTCTCTGTCTCTCTGTCTTTCTGTTTCTTTCCCTCTGTACTTTTCCTTTCAGTTGCTCTTGGTATTCCTGAGAATCACGCTTCCTGGAGAAAGGTGGGAGAGGAACTGAAATTGGTGTCACACAGAAATTTCTGTTCTCTCATCCGAACGATGCGATTAGATGAACCCAGTCCCAGGAGGCAGCAAGGCCGGTCCTAAATGTGGGTGGGAGGTGGGAGGTTCTGTTGACACTGCCTGTGTGGGTCAAGATGCATTTTTTTTCATAAATTGGGAAAGTCCTTCTCAGAACATTACTGAGTAGCCCCTCAGATAGAAACCAAGCTGGCTGACGTACACCATGGCACAGCCCTCCGCCTCCTTGGCACCCGAAATGCCGTATTGATTTGCATCCCTTCTCTCAGGGTGTCACCTACAAACTCATTGTCTGTTATATTAGCTCAGCGCAATGACAGCACAGTTTTCTGTGGGGTGCTTCTGGGGAAGACAGAACCCCACCGTCTTTCTGAAAGATGTGATTATGATCTGTGAGGATAAGCAGAAGGGGCTGGTCTGGGCCAGGAGAGGAGGAAGCTTCCCAAAATACTGGCATGTGCATCACCCGAGGGGCTTAATAAGTCATGGGAGTTTTCTTATCCTTGAGTTTGCGTATTGTTTTGTATCCCTACAAATAAGGGAGGAAACAGCCTCTTCACCACACAGCAGCCAGGCCCCAGATCTCTTACCTGTGAATGAGAGGACCCAGGACGGGAAGGTGAAGGCTCTAGGGAACGCTCTTCACCTCTCCTCACAGGACCTCCTTCCTAATACCCAGCTTTCTCTGTTTAGACACCGACCCGCCAAAGAAGAGAGCCCCAAGGTAAGGCCACTGCCCACGCAATCAGGGAGGGCATCATGTTCTCTCCTGTCTTGGTCATGCCACTCCCTTGCCTATCATCCCCAGCCTTCTCTGCTCTCTGGCACGCTTTCTAGGTGACTAGAATGTACCCCATGGCCCCCTCCTTCCACTCTCTCCTCCTCTAGACCAGTGGGAAGGTGCCACAAGAGTGAGGGCCACATGATGCGATCGATCATCAAACGGAGTAGGGCTCGCCTCTGCACACCCTGGATTAGGTCCCGCCCCACCCCCACTCGGACTCCTTCAGTGCATACCCCGCCACTCAGAATGAGGCCTCTAGCTCCTGTCACTTGGGAGCCCACACACGGTTTGTCCCAGGTTTCCTGGCTTCTCTGCTGGCATCCAGGTACCCTGCTTTTCTGTGCAGAGCCCATGTCCTCAGGGACTGTCCTGCTTAGGGACCTTTGCACTTGCTGTTTTCTGTCACTGGAATGTACTTTGCCAGAAAGCTACAAGCCTCGCCCCTGAGTTCCTTCAGATCACTGCTTCAGTGTCACCACCACATCACAGAGAGCCCATTTAAAGCACAGTGCCCCCTCTACCCCAGCCACCATTCTCTTCTCTTTGCCTGGCTTTAGTTTTCTTCATAGTTCTTGGCACTAGTTGATGCTATATGATATATTGTCTATTTTGTAAGGGTTTCTTTCTAAAATGTAAGCTCTGGGAGGACAGGGTTTTCCTTTTCACCCCTGTAATCCAGCACTTAGCACAGTGCCAGGGGCAAAGTAGGTACTTGCGTATGTGCTGAATGAATGAATAAATAATTGGGCATGAGACCATTAGGTGCCGGGGGTCAGTCTTCCTCAGTCTACAAGGGAGATAAGCAGGTCCCAGGTGATGGCCGCACACTTGGGGTGCTGGGGGTCCTGGGAGGGCTATGGCAGGCTGAGCGTGTGTTGCCTTGTGTCTTGGGGGTGCAGAGGGCTGCCTAGCCACTGGGAGGTGCAGGGGAGCCTCAGGCTATGTGCTGATGGACTGAGAAGCTCAGGAAGGCAGAGGGAACCCTAGTGTATGTAGGTGTCATGGGTGAAACCTGCACCTGAAAAACATGCCGTGTGGCAGACGCAAGTGCTTCATGCGACCACGTGGATGGAAGGGCTGGAGAGAGAAGTGGTTTCTACGCACGGACAGTCAGAAGGGCTTGCGCTAAGCAAAAGAGTCTGAAATCTGTCCTGAAACTTCTGGTCACCTACTGATGGACCCTAAGCAGGGGAGGGATCGAGTATTTTTTGTTGTGTGGTAGCATGGAGGAGACCCAGCTGCGGCCAGGAAGATGTGCTGAAAGCCCAGATAGAGACTCAGGCCTGCTGCAAAGCCCTACTGGACTAAGTCCGGGTGGAGGCAATGGAGCAAATGAAAGACGGGGACAAAGTTAAGGAGGAACTGGCCCAGGGACCCAGGGTGAGGGACTGGGACAGCCACTGGAGGAGAGAAAAGAATCTAGAACAGTTCAGAGTTTTCTCCGAGCTGCTGCCCTTTGGGAAGTTGGTGGGGGAACAACTTTGGGCAGTAGGCTGGGTGAGATGATATTCTTTTGAACATGGTGAGCCTGAGGTTTCTGGACACTTCCACGTAGAGATGTCTAGTAAGTGACTGGTATTTAGGACAGAGGTCTGGGCTGACACAGGGGTAGTGGCTTTTAGAAAGTACCCAGAGCCCAGTCTCCCCCTCCGGTTCTTCCATTGGACCTGGGACTGGGTAACTTCCAAGTAGTGTCTATTGGAGGAATGGATGGAGTAATGGCTGCATGAGGGGTGGATGCATGGTGCATTGTGGCTGCGGGTCATGACGCATCAGCCCTGATGGAGTCATGCCCTCTGAATGAGCTGGATGTGAACTTTCTTAGTTCACTTTTTTTTTTTTTTAGGGTTTCTCCTACTTCAGATATTCTAGTTTTCAGCAGTGGTTTCTGATTGTGAAGCATTAAAACACGTTTCATCAACCCTGTCTCCCAGCATTCCATCTCTCCTTCTGTTTCTGACTCTCACTCTCCTTCTCTCTGTCCCCTCCAATGTTATCACTCCACCCCAAGCATGTTGTCACTTCAATGGGCCCTGGGATAGAGAAGACAGGATGTAGTTAGGGTGACCTTATAACTTATCATCCAAGACAGGGCTTTGTGAGAGTGAGAAGAGGCTCTGTAAAAGTTGCACCAGGATGATGGACACGAGCCTGGACCATCCTCGGGAAACAGGGATGTGTGGCCAACCTAGGTTGAGAGGGTCTGTGAAGTCTCCAGGTCCTGGTGGCCATCTCACATTCTCTGCACCCAGGAAAGGTAACCAGCTTTAGGGGGCTTTTGGAAATGTGTGATGAAATTGGGAATATTTCAGGTTGACGGACCAGAGATGCCAGGAGTTCCATCTCTTTCTCTCTCTCCCCCTTCTCCTTTCTCTCTCTCTCTCCCTCTCTCTCTCTCTCTCTGTCTCACACACACACACACACACACAGACCCATGTTGGCTGAAGTTGTCACATTCTTTTCTATAGAAGAAACATGCCGAACAGCTCCCACTGCCACCAAATCCACTGATGTGGGAGAGTGGAGTTCCATGCTGGCCAACTCTTCATGCCCCTCCTCCCACCCCCTAGTCCTAAGGAGCAGCTCTGTCTTCTTCTAGCCCTGGGCGGATTGGCACAAAGACAGGGTCTCCTGAGTGTATAGCTGCGGCGCCTGGCCAGGAGGGTGTCCTGGTCCCTGCTGACTCAAGGGCAGCACTCGGATGGCTGGGGGTTGAGTGCTGAGTCAGCCTCTCCCACCGTAGAATCAGAGTGGACTGACCGTAACCAGGATTTTCACACAGGGCTCTTGGAGGACATGAGGAGGCCATGGATTGAGTCTGGAAGGGTGAGAAGGATTGACTCCCTAGAAGCTTTATTGCCTTTGTGGGTCTAGGTAGCATCTAGTGGTGAGGAGTGCAGGAGGAGCCTGTTTGGAATGGGTGGGCTGTGTTGGCCATGGTGAAGACCTGGGCACCATGTGGCCTCAGAGGCCCTCTGCTGGGTTCTTAGGTACCCAGGCAGAGGACACGGACTGCTGTGGCCAGCTTAGGCCCTGTGGTCAGGAATATTGAAACGTGGAGATTCTAGCACGAGACCGCACCACAGGGAGGGCTCTAAAGTGCTGGAACTCTAGTCAGCACAGGGATGCTACCTTGACCATCCAAACTGCGGGCACACATTGAGGGGCACTTTGAGTTAAAGCACTTTGCTTTGCAAACTGGCAGACCTTGAAGCTGATCATGCTTCAGGGACATCTTAGCCATGGCCTTCACATAGAATAAAATTTCTTAAAGCCTGATCCTTAATCCTGGTGTGTGTGTGTGCATGTAGTGCCTGTGTATATGTGTGTGTGTGCCCACGTGGTCATTCATGACGGACTCTGGGGAAGATGCTGCTGTGAGCAATACAACACAGCCCATTTGAAAGCACTGCTCAATGAACAGTCACTGTGCTTTTTATGTTTTCATGCATGATCATCTAAGAGGAGCATCTCTGCTATATGTGTTTTTTGGAAGTTCCGGGTTATTTTGAGCCATCAGGGCTATAGAAGGCATTTTCCATAATCCAGGAAAGACGACTTCAATAGTTATTCAACAATAAACTTTCTGAAAGCAAAGTTCATGAAAAAACATGAAGGGATGCTGGAGGAAGCAGGTGGGTGAGGAAGGCAAGAAATAAAGGCCAGGAGAGAGGGGGGCTGGGAGGCAATGGCTGGATGGGAGTTTATACCCCTGGTAATTAATGCATTGCCCTCACCATGTGTAGGGAGCTGTTCTTGGCAAGTATCATTACAGAGCTCCTCTGCAAATAGAGGAACTTTCAGAGAGGAGAGGCAGGATTCAAGTTTCCAAAACTAACACTAGATGGAGTCAGGCTGAGTCATAAGGAAGTCAGACTCCAAAGAGCAAGCTAATGACAAGACAAGCAAGCCACTCTCCGGCAGCACGCTTTGCTTTGCTTTCTGTCGTCTAAGACTTAGGCAATGAACATCCTTTTATCTTGTTTTGCAGGCGAAACCACCATTTCTCCAAAAGGTGAGTCATAAGAGTGATCACTTGTACTAAAAGGAGGGCAGGCAGGCGCCGCCCTGTGGGGCTGCATGGGTTTTCAGCATGGCCTCTCCCTCACCCTCGTCACGTGGGATGGGCAGAGATGGCCATGGCAGGAGCTCTCATGCCAGGACAGCTGTGAGACCAGGAATCAGCATCACCTTGGGACATGGTGGTACTTGGCAAGATTTAAAGTGAAGCTGTGGGGCATTTGCCCAGGTAGAGCTGAGAAAATGGGGTTTTAACAGGGTAAACTTTTTTTCATTCTCCAAGACCTATCCTTTTATAGTGCCCAATCTAATAACTAGCCAATTTAGTCCATTTGATGAAAAAATTCCCAAACATCTCTTCATGTCATCCTGTTAGGTTTGGCTGGGTATTTGCATTTCAGTGTTGCTTTAGGGTCTCAGAATGGCCAAAGCCCATATGTGGAGGGCTGGTCTACAGGAAGGGACAGGATCTCAGGACCCTGATTGAAGAGCCTATGAATGAAGACTCCTAGGAATGTAGGCATCTTCACCAGGATTTTGAGGATCGTCATTTCATAATCCACATTCCCCTGCTTGGCTTTTCCTCACCTCATGCCCCGTGCATGTGGTGAGCCCACTGAGAATTTGCTCCCTGTCTGACCAGCCCAGGATGGTCGTACAGGCCTGGGGTGGTCTCTTGACCTCTCTCTCACTCTCCTGCTTTTTGAAGAATTTTCAAAAAAGTTGAAAGAACCCGACACTAACATGGTGCCCCCTTTGCTTTACCTCTGTGCACATAAGCCTTTTCTGGCTGACCTACTTGCTAATTAGTGTAGACATCATGATACTTCACCCCTGAATACAGCACCATTGCGTCTCCTGTTGTGTTTAATCACAATACAATGATCACTCCTAAGAAAATTAATGCTAATTTAATATCATCTATTATACAGTCCATGTTTAAATTTCTCTGGTTATTTCAGAAGTATCTTTTATTGCTGTATTTTTAATTGTGCTATTTTACAATCCAGGAAAAGAGTTGTATTTGTTTTTGTCTTTTCTTTAAGCCTCTTTCAGTGTTGAACAACCCGTCTGCCTTTTATCCTTACGGCTTGTTGAATGAGAAGTCCCTCAGCCTGTTGTCTTATACAGTGTCCCATTTTCTAGATTTGTCTGATTGTTTCCTCTGGAGTAGATTCAGATTGAAGTATTCGGTCAGGAATATCAGGAAATGATATTGTCTATCTTTCGTCTTATGGCGTCACTGTTGGTGATGCTTCCTTTGCTTGGTTAAGGGAGTGACCACCAGATTTCTGCGTTTGTAGAGATTAGAATTTTCCCCCCTGAGATGCGTGAATAATATGAGGGGTGGCACTTTGACACTATGTGAATATCCCGACCCCAACAATTTCTCGCCTAATGATTTTATATCTATTCATGATCCTGCTTGAAGCAGTCATTGCCATTGGTGGTTACAAAATATTGACTTTCTAATTCCAGCATCTCTTCTGTATTTAATAGCTGACATTCATCTAGAAGAAAGACTTTTTATTCTATCTCTTTCTTCTCCTATTTGTTGAAGGTTATTACTGTGGATTTCAACACATTTTAATCCATTACCATCGTGATTCTTTCTGATGCTCAAATTGTCTCAAATTTGGCCAGTGCAAGTCACTTCTTGATGGCTCCTATGCCCTTTTGATAGAACCCCATTAATCTTTGAGCACATGCTGGACTTCTGACACAATACCTCAGGCTCACCTTGTCCTGCTCTCAAGGGCAGCACAAGGGTATAATTTTCCCAAGGGTCCCTGTCCCTCTCTCTCATTTTATTTTAATTTTTACTGTGGACTAATTTTTAGAAACCAAGATCGGGGCACAATGTACTCAGGGCTCCCGAGGTGCCATTGCTTCTATGCCCTTTCAATGGACAGAGTCAGGAAATATGTATTTTAATTACAAACTCAATATCACAAGATTTTTCCTAAGCTTTCCCCATTCCATATGTCTAGATTGCCTTTTCCAAAGTAAAGACCCTGCTTTCAACCACATAATATTTTTACTCATTTTCTCTATTCTATAATACACACAGAATACCTCCAGAAGTTAGAGCACTATACAGCTACAGACCTGCTCAATAAACTTGCACATTTCTTTGCAGTGGCTTTTGCCCTTAGAATTTAGCCCTCTAGGGGTTTATAGCCAGCATATTGTGTTCAAATGGAATTGATTATATTCTCTGTGTGGTTATGCTATCAATTGGATAGTCAGAAACACTTGTTTTAGTGTGTATTCTATTTTACTGTTTCCTGTTTTACTCTTTTAAAATTTTAACTTATATAGTTTTGTTTACACCGTTTATCTCTGAATCTCATGTTATGTACACGATTCAGAGATAAACGGTATAAACAGATAAACTCAAAGAAGTCTTTCTCTTCTAACTGTCCACTTCACCCTGTTCCTACCTACTGCTTTGAAGTTGCTGTTTTCAGTAGTTTCTGGTTTGTTTTTTAAGTGTTACTTTTATAAAAATATATTTAATGAAAAATAATTTTTTATATAGAAAATATATATGCACATATATATACATCTATATGTAAACATTTTCTAATTTTATTTTAAAATTTTAAATTTAAAATGTAAACATTTTTAAATTTTATTTTAATTTAAAATTTTAAAATAAAATTAGAAAATGTTTACATATAGATGTATATGTATGTGCCTATGTATTTTCTTCAGCACTTGGATGGTTTTATTGTTTACTTAGATGTCTGATCCATTTGGCATTTATTCTGATGTGTGGTATGAGTTACAGATCCAATTTTGTCTTTTTCCCAAATGGCAATTGAATTATTCCGATATTATTTTTTAAAACCACCCTATTTCCCCAGTGTTTCATTTGCCACTTTTATAATGTTCTAAATTTCTGTATGTACTGGGATATTTCTAGACTTTATTCTCCCCTGGTATTTGTGGTTATTCATATGCTGGTGCCACACTCTTACCTAGAGAGTCTTCCTAGTGTGCTCCACCTTCTGGTAGGGCTGGTTTCCTCCACCCGCACTCACCTTGTGCTTCCTTTGCAGGGGACATTCTTGCGATTCTATTCCAGCTATTCTTGAATCAACTTCAGATTTTTTCTACAGAAACAAAAGTCTTTCATGGTGTGGGGGCTGGAGCAGGGGTCCCAGTGGAGAGTTTTATGATGATTGCTTTGTGTTTTTGGTTATTGGGTTTTTGTATAGACCAAAGTAAAGAAAATAAAAATAACACACAGAAAAAAAAAAGAAGCAAACATCTCGATATTTAAATTGAGGTTATATTACATTTATATATTGAGTTAAAGATTATTTACTTCTTCACGATGGTAAGTGGTTCTCCATGGAAAAGAGGTAATTTTTTCATAAACATTATCTGCTTTTATGTGTTTCTGTTTTGAGTGTTTCAGGAGAATTTTCAGATTTCACTCTTATAAGGTTTTTCCACTTTTTGTTATACTTATTCCTAAGTATTTTGCCTTTGCTGCTTTCAAAATGGAGTTTTTGCCCTTATGTCTCCTACTTGGTCATTGATTGTACTTTGATTTTGGGGGATTATATTAATGTTATAGTGGTTGCCTTGTTGAATGCTTTTGCTAGTTATCCATTTTCTCCTTTGTGCCTTGAGTTTTCACAATATTATGTCTGCCAAAATATAGATCTTCTTTCCAAATTCCTATGCCTCTAATTGTTTTCTCCTCTCTGATTGCATTGGCTAAAAACACCAATGTTAAATAATAGTGGAAAAAGTGTGCATACAACATGCCTCTGCCAGACTTTGATGGGAAATCTACTAGTGGTCCCCGTCAAGTCAGATGCTGTCTCTAGAGCTGAAGCACATATAACTTATCATGTTAATGAGCATTCATCAGTTTCTATTTTACTGAGTTTTAAAAAACGGAAGTGTGTGTTAGATTTTGACAATTTTTTTTTTTTAGTATTAGCAGGCGTTAATGTATCCTAAACAGATACACCGTGAGGGTAACCAGAATATATAGGCACCGTCATTATTGGTTTTACTTCTGTTTTTGTTGTTCTCCTTCTCTCGTTGTTGGCCTATGTGATTCTTGGAGGATGTGGTCAATGATTTGGGTTTAGTAGCCATTAAATCGTATGGTATGAAACACTCTCTTGCTCTTTCTCTTTATGCCAGCCTAGGGTACCATGCAGCCCAATTCACCTATTAGTTCAGCCAGCAGATGCTACCCCAGATGCTGCTGGCTTTACCTTTTCGCCAGATTGTGCCTGGCTCTCTGGTGGCTGGTGACACATTCCATCTGCAGAGGTATTGCTACCTGTCAGAGAACAACTTCATCCGTGAGGTAGCTCAGCAGTGCCCCTTCTCCTGCTCAGGGCAGCCAGGGGTGGGAGGAGGCTGCTCTTCTGGGCTGCCTATCCACTCTGGGCATTGGTATCTCAAGTGCAAATCTGGCTAGCTCCAGCTTTAGAGCCTTCCCTTATCAACACCTGAAGGGACCTTTTAATGCGGGGCTTGTTAAAGACACTAGAAAGGATGAACCCTCTGCTCAGCCCCCAGGCCTCAAGACCCCATGTTCCTCTGGACCCTCCATCCTTTAAAGGAGAAACAAACCCCTGACGGCATTTGAGACCTTGCTTGGAATCTCTTCCTTCTCTTTTCTCGCCACTTCCTCTCGCCATGTCTTGCTTGTTTCCAATGTCTTTCTTGTCTTTAACATTGGCTCTACTGCCATCAAGCTCCATAGCCCTGACCTTGACCCGTGTTCTTGGTCCTCAAATATGAGGTAGGCAAATATGGGCTTTCTGTTTTATGGCCTTTGACATGGCTTGTCCCAAAGATGCTTCACTCTGTCCCACCTTCCTGCTGTTGCTAACCGGTCTCTCATGGGGAGATCTTAGCTGTCAGGAGACTGTGACTGAATATGAACCACGGAAAGTCATAAACAATTTTGCATCATTCAACGTAAGCATATATACCATTCTTTTATATTCTAGATGTCTATGTGAGACTACTGTGAGGGTATGAATTTGGTCACAAGACATGGAGGTATAAGTGAGGCCCTTAGCAGGGTCCAAATCCTACTTTCAGCCCAAGCTCTGTTGTATCATGGTATGGTTTGTTGACTCAGACTTGTTCTCTTCCATGTTCCTCTTTTTTAGACACCTATGCGGCCCTTCCTTTCCATCAGAGCTGGTACACCAAGTATGGAGAAGTCTCACCCTTTGTAGCAGCTTGTAGTTCAGATGTGAAGGCATTATTTTCCAGTTCCATTCTCATAGTCTTCCTACCTTGTTCCTTGTAGCATCTGCCTGGATCTGTGCAAATTCATCAACTACAGAAAGTGACATGTTCCCCAAATTATGACTATTAGTCTCAAGGAATGACTTCTCTTTTTGTCTTCAAAGTGGACGAGGTTTTTTTTTTTGCCTTGGGTTTGGCAGGCAGAAAACAGCTTCCAGGTTGAGCTCTCCCCTTTATCCAGAAGCCACCAGCCTTCAGGTTCCTTTCTATGTTGCACAAGGAAGTGTCCTACTTTGCAGGTTTTGCTGATGAGCTCTTTTATATCTGTTTAATTGTGTGAGTTGCATAAACACATGCAATAATTAGAGCATAGCTGTTCTGTCAATAAGTCTTCCAGACGGTTCTCTTCCTTTCCAGAGATGCACAGGTGATTGAGCTGTAGGTGAGCAGCTGTGAGAAGACGGGGTCCAGCCTTGTGGACAAGCGCCCACAGTTACCATCTCAGGATGTTCTGCATTTGAACACCCAAGTAATGTTAATAGACTTTCACATGGACTGAATATTGGAGGAAAATCACAGAGGGAATAGAATCTACAGTGCCTGTGTCCTGAAGAAAAATATCACTCCTCTTTTGCAAGAAGTGGACTACACAGAGGGAGGCTTGAGCACTTTAGCCTGCAGTAGGAAAAGATGGACACCTCAAACTTCACCCTATGTTAGAACTGTTCATGCTTCTACAAGGTCATGGTGTCCATGTTCGTGGAACCTACTGCAGAAAATGGCTCATGAAAAAGGGAATGGGACCCAACTCACAGCTTCCTATGAACTGCCACCTTATCAACAGTTAGGCACTACTTTGTTGAATGATTAGCTTTACCTTCTTAGCTGCCAGGAGATCCCTTCTTAAAGATTCAGGAGCCCTGAAACATGGGTCCCTGGGACAATCTCCAGCCCTATTGATGAATACTGGCCTCCTGGAGGGGAAATGGCAGGCTGGGCTAGCATTGGAGGAAGAGCTTTGGTGTTCATAGGATGGGCCTGCTGCTCTCAGACATTCAAACGACGGAGCTAAGGAAGGACCAAATGAGAAAGCAGATGCCGTGCCTTGTAGAGGGCTATGAATGTAAATTATCATTGTTCTCCTTATATAATTACTTTGTGGTTATCATTACAATGTGCAGGCTGGTGCATAAAAGACATGACTGGTGGAGGCTCAGGAAAGCCACGTCATTCTACAATTGCCACCACGCTAAGGCCCCATGAGCATTTCTCTCCCTTGTAATATTAATCCTGTGTTTCAGGGGCCACATCACAAAATATTCTTTGCCTTTCCAGTTTCCAGGAACTCTATCAGACTGGGCTGCCCTCCTCGTGTGTGATGAAAGATGAGCTATATTTCAGAACAAAGTGCTGTGCTGTCACAATTTGCCTGGACTCCCAGGGCATCTCTTATCCGACTTGATAACGATGCTGTTCATTAGCAGCCTTTGTTAACTGATAACCACGAGTGGTAACGCGATACTCATAAGCAATTTTCTGTGTGTGAGATAAAATGAACCATCTTGTATGCAATCTGCTAATTGATTTGCTTCCTTTAGCAGCATTTTAATTAAGACATCTGGTTTGTGAATGGCAGAAACACTTGTGACTAAAGGTGAACGCTCCTGGACTCTCAGCTATCGTTTTACCTTCTGTACATACAGCAAAACTGTGGTGTTCTCTCCCCCACCCCACCTCATGACATGTTTTTCCAACACCACCACTGGACTCTGGTTTTGTTTTAGCCCCACACAAGGTTTCCCAAGTGAAGAACAGAGAGAATTATGTTGAAGGCCAGCATCCTCTCCTTGGGTCATAAAGGCTGACATCAACTGGGAGGCAGATGGGCAGGGGGCCCTGACATTGAGGTCTCTCTGGCTTACTTTCCACATCCAAGCTCAATGGCTTCCTTCTGGATGTCCTTCTAGGCCTATTAGAAGCTCTCTGAAGTGCCCCCTTGACAGCTCCTCTCCATAAGAGCAGCTCCTGGGGACACAGGATCCAATGGGCAGTAGCTCTTAGAAGTGACTGAAAGGAGTCCTAACAAGCCATTGGGTCTGCTGGTGTAGCCTCTCAAGTCAGGGCCATTCCAGCATGACTGCTTCACCCTGTAGTTTGACAATATGCTGGCAGAGGCCAGAGGCTGGACTAAGCCCCATCCTCCCAGCCTTGTTAGTTCTAGGACCTCAGGACACATACAGCTTCCCCTACCACAGCCCAGCACAGCGTGGAGAACACTATGCCCAAAGAAAGGGGACAAACACCAGGAGGAAGAGCAATCCTGCACGGGTGAAGCAGGTCACAGATGGCTGCAGCCAGCCAGGATCTAATGAAATGGCTGTGGTTTGAAGCCTCCAGGACTCAGTATGGGAAGGAAGGGAAGGTGAGATGGGAAAGGGTTATCTAACAAGGTCGATAAATTAAAAATCATCTATAGAAGTATCAATCTATATATCTGTACATTAAAACTGTATTTACATAAAATCTATACAAATTAATACATAAATATGTGAATGTATAGTTGTCCTTCTCTATGTGTGTTAAAAATGCACATATCATGCAATTCTAGTAAATAAATGCAGGTTTGAAGGATTAATAAAACTTCTTTCTAAGCAGGCAGCGTTCTTAGAGGGAGGCTGAGCTGAACAGAGCCTGAAGATGTAGCCTTTCCATCACCAAAGTTGGGAAACAACTGAGAGGCAGACAAGCTAGGCAGTTGGAAACAAAAATATCAGTGCTATTGTGACTTTCAAACGAGTCACGGCATGCCAGCATCCCTCTGCAGCTTCTAGAGTTCCCATAGCATCCATGCTGCAGTCCAAGGCTGGCAGCAAAGAGGCAGAGGAGTGGGGGTGGGACGGAGGCTTGGAGATGAATCTTAGGGGAAGGGATGCCAGGACTTGCTGGTGGATCAATCTGTCAGGGAAGCAGAGGGAATTCATAACAACCCCACATTTGGGAGTCATTGGCTAGGATGTGGAGAGCCTTAGAGAGCTCTGCAAATGGGTCTTGGGTCTTCTAGGCTATTGTGGAGACAAGGATGAGCTGCATTTGGAGAGAGTGAACCTCACCTTCCTACAGGTGTTCAATCCTGCAAATCAGGATTAAAAGCTCATGTCAACCATTATTCTAGAACATGCTATTGGTTTCATGAGAGAAGAAGGGGAGAACCAGCTTGGAGGAGTGGTAGGCTCCTTTCCCCTTAGATGGAGCGTGCAGATGGGCTGCTTAGACAGAGAGAGGCTGCACTGAGCAGACATGAAGATACAGGCAGAAGGGGCAGTGGCCTGTGATAGGAAGTCCACATGGGGCCAAGTCCAGGCTATGACTGATTCTTTCCTTTCTAAGTCATTTGTCATAATCTCAGATTTGTCAGATTAATTAATCATCCTTCAAAGAATATGATTTTTCATGAGTACATTATCATCAGATGACAAATGAGTGGCACATCTCCCAGACTGTATACAGATGCAGAGAAGTCACTCAGGCCTTGAACGTCCCAGCCCCTTTACCAGCATATCCTACATCCCAGTGTTCACGGTCCTGGAATTTTAATGAACTCATGACTGTCCCTTCATTTGTGGCTCTGCTCTGTGCAGTACAGAGCGGTGGTGGAGTACCTGAGCTCTGCAACCAAATGCTGCTTTCTGAGCTGGACAAATTATTTAATGGTGCTATGCCTCAGTTTCTACATCTGCACAGCAGGCTAATGATTGTACCTACCCCATGGGATCTTTGTGAGAATTAAATGAGTAACATGTGTAAAGTTCTTAGCACACTAACATGTAGTCAGCACTTGGTAAACATGGGCTATTACTTTTCATTAGTTTGGGGCAAATTTTACACAATTCCAAAATTCAGAGAAGGTGAGATTATGGAAGATTTTGTTTCATTCTTAATTTACATATGTATACATATAGTGGATTTTTTATATATATTTTTTTGAGATGGTCTCACTCTGTCACCTGGCTGGAGAGTTCAGTGGCACAATCACAGCTCACTGCAGCCTTGACCTCCTCAGGCTCAGGTGGTCCTCCCACTACATCCTCCTTAGTACCACTACAGGCATGTGGTAGAATATATGAGCAGTGGTACTAATGTTTGTATTTTTTGTAGAAACAGGGTTTTACCGTGTTACCTAGGCTGGTCTTAAACTCCTGGACTCAAGCAATCCTCTTGTCCCAACCTTTCAAAGTGCTGGGATTACAGGCATGAGCCATATGCCCAGCCTCTTTACACATTTTTAAATAAAGTTTTTATTTCAGAACAGTTTTAGACTCACCCAAAAGTTGAGAGTGTAGTTGAGAGGGTTCCCAAATGCTCCACACCTGGCCTCTCCTGTTATTAACATCTTTCGTTGGTATGGCACATTTGTCACAATTTAATGAGCCAATATCGATACATTAATATTGACTAAAATCCACACATTACTTGGATTTCCTGTTTTTATCTAGTATCCTTTTTTTCTGGTCCAAGACCCCATCCAGACCACTGCATGACATTTAGTCACCTTGTCACCTTAGGCTCCTCTTGGTGATGATGACCTCTGAAATTTTCCTTGTTTTTGATAACCTTGACAGTTTTGAAGAACTCTCGTCAGGGGTTTAGTTGATTAGCCCTCACTAAAGTCTGTCTATTTTTCTCATGAAGATAAATTTCTTTTAAGCTAAGTTTAACACAAAATTGATTACAATTATACAAAAACCAAGTGTTCACCAATCTTTATTATTGCTTATGAAAATAAAATTAGCCAGATAGTTGGCAAATCCCACTTAAGTTTGAACTGGGTAGGCTCAGTAAAAAGAAAAGCTTTTCTTGTGTAAATAAAGCAAAGCAGACGTTTCTAAAGAGTGAGGGGCTGCTCTGGTTAGCATCATGCAATCACCATGTGCTTTAGGTAGCAACATGGTCTGAGAGAGCACCTGGGGCTCATGCAACGCAGGGTAGATTGGACACTGCTGTCTTTTCTCATCAAGAGACCAGCAGCCTGTGCTCACTCTGCAGCTAGGAGCTCCTGGTAGTCAGATCTGAGCTCTCCAGAGAGGTGGATCAGAGCTGCCCATTATTTATCTTAGCAGAAAAGGAACCATAAGGAAGCCTTTAGAATGTGGTTCTGATCTTTTTCCCATTTCCTGAGTTTAATTCAGGAGATGGCAACAAATTGTGAGTCAAGCACAACTGCTGACTGGCAGAAAAGAAATTGAAACCAGGTCCAAGAATCACCCCAGACACGTTTTGATGGGTCATTTGCAGCCATCAGCAAGGGCTTTGCTACTGACTCACTCCAAGGGGCAGCATTCTGTGGACCTCTGCCCACAGCATTCAGAGGATGGGGCTGTGGATGGCGCTCCTTTCACCTCTGTTGGCCTTCTGAAGTCTGCTCTCATTCATGGCTCCTGCTTCTCCCATCAGGCCTTGACCTGGGTTCGTTCTGTCCAGATGGAAGTGCCAGTGATAACCATAAGGAAACAATCAGTCTCAAAAGGAAAATAAGGCACAATGGAGCAGGAGAAAGCCTTCTCAGAGGATGGTGGCAAGCACCTGTTACATCCTATGGATACTTTACTCATGTAAATTATATCTGTACGCTCAGCCTAGCTTTCGTAGACACAGCCGCATGCACTCTGACAACCCGCACGACGATCAGTGTGCCCCTTTGTGAATGGAATTGTTCCTTTGGCACAGTTAAGGGTGTGGGCTCTCATCCAGCTGGCTGAGGTCTAATTCCTCCTGTCTTATTGCTTACTATCTGTGCGTGACCCCTGACAAGTGACTCAACTTCATCTTAGTTTTCTCATTTGTAATGATAATGATGGCTATAGAGGGTCGCTACGACTTGCCAATGAGTTATTGCACATAAAACACTTGGAACAGTGTCCAAAATGCGTAGGTGCTCTATAAATGTTCCCTCTTCTAAAGTACGGTATGAGACACCGTGGGAAAAAACACAGAAGGCAGAGGTGTGGCCTTAGCTGAGGAAACCACAGGCAAACAGGGCAAGTGACTGCTGCTGTTGAGGTGTGAACAGGGTGCTGTTGGATCCCAGGAAAAAGAGAAAATCACAGTGGTCATCAGAGTAACATCTCTGTCCGGACACAAAGGAGTTTGTTAGTCGGAAAAGCAGGCAGGGCATCTGGGGGACCTCGCAGGGTGTATGGCACCTGGCATGCCAATGCCTGGAAGCATGAAATCACGCGGCAAGCTGGAATGGGTGAGGACACTGCTTTGAGCAGGGCTGCAGCTGATCAGAAGGGGGGTCAGGAAGTCTATGGGGGCAAACAAGCCGCTAACGTGTTCAGCCACTTGGCTGTCTGGATTTTGTGAAATCAGTTTTCTCTTTCACAAAGCGAGTTGCAGAAAGACAATGGTGATTCTGTGAAATGGAAGTTGAGAGATGTGGAGGGAAGATTCAGGAGTTCTAGTGCTCATTTAATAGGTGTTCTAGGAGGAGGGAGCAGACAGAGCAAAAAAAGGACAGATCAGACGAGAGAACACAATTTACCAGAGCTGCCGAAAGACACTAGATCTTGGCTCCAAAGGAAGGATCTTGTGAATAATCAGCCATTAAAAGAACAGAAGTAGGTGAGCTCCACATTTATTTACCTCTTCTCCTGAGGACCCGTTCCCGTTTATATTGCACACAGGGCAAGAAGGTTTAAGCAGGATGTGGTAATCTTTCTGTGCTAGGAAGACAGAGGTTGGGGTTTGAAGCCGTCATAGTAGCTAGAACTCAGGGGAATAATCCCTAAATTTTCAATTTTGGAAAGCAACTTTTGATTTTGGAAGAGCCCCCAAATCTGCCTTAAAATTCCCCTTAAATCCATGGCTGACTCCTAAACTGGGCATGCACAGAGTGAAATGCTAAGGAACTCAGTAGAAAACAGCAGGTGGAAGGCTAAAAAGAGCTGAGCAGAGATTTCAGCAGCTGTCCTGCCATTGAGAGACAGTTTGAAGTTTATGTCCTGCCAAAGTATTAATAGAAGGACTTAGTGTGACACTTAATTGAATGGGTCAACTTGGCTGGGCCACAGTGCCCAGATATTTGGTCAAACATTATTTTGGATGTGTCTGTGAGGGTGTTTGTGAATGAGATTTATGTTTAAGTTGGTGGACTTTGAGTCAAGCAGATTGCCCTCCATAATGTGGGTGGGCCTCATCTAATTATTCGAAGGCATGGACAAAGCAAAGCCTGAGCAGGAGGAACTTCCGCAGCATGTGACCTTTAGACTGGAACTGCAACCTCAACTCTTCCTGGGTCTCTAGCCTTCTGGCCCATACAGCTTATTGTACTTGCCAGCTTCATAATTGTATGAGCAAATTCCTTAAAATAAACCTCCCTATGCGCGCGCGCACACACACACACACACACACACACACACACACACACACACACACACACACACACACACACATCTTGTTGGTTCTGTTTCTCTTGAGAACCCTAATATACTTGGTAAGAACAGCTGGTTTTCCATGAAAACTAAGGCTAGCAATTGTGCCCTAGGACTAGAGACAGAACTGAAATAGACCCAGCCAACAGAGCCTAAAACCAGGATTCTCTAGAATCAAGGTAACTTCCCAGTGATGTACCTTGCCAGACTAATGATTTATGCCCAGGTCTTAATTTTAAAGGTGACTAAAAGACAACACAAAGAGCTCATGTCATTGAAGGAATAATTTATTAGAGTACTTACATTTCCTAAGAGTAGGGAACATACCACGTCCCATGAGGCCACAGGGAGAAAGCACCAGGTTTAGCCAAGAGGTAGAAGGAGCCAGGGAAAAGGATGTCTCAGAGCCTTTATATGTATTCCATGGGAAAAGCAAGGCAGGAAAGGGGAAGCAACTTAGTACTGGCTAATGTAGATAGGGTTGGTGGGCTCCGTCTCCAGTTGTCTGAGTGCCTGGCCCCAGGTGATTTAGGGCAAGGAAAATACTGGCTTGGTGTGTGAGAGTTAGGTAAAGAAGGTGGTTGGGGGCACATACTCAGGATTGATGAGAAAGTTTGGGATAAATTTTTTTTTTGGAGACGAAGTCTCACTCTGTTACCCAGGCTGCACCCAGAGTTCAAGCAATTCTCATGCAAGTGTATGCCAATATTCCTGGCTAATTTTCATATTTTTAGTAGATATGGGGTTTTGCCATGTTGGCCAGGCAGGCCTCAAGTGATCTGCCTGCCTCAGCCTCCCAAAGTGCTAGAATTAGAGGTGTGAGCCACTGTGCCTGGCCAGGGATAAGATATTTCAGTCACCTAGGGAAACTGGACCACAGGGCAGACATACACAACAGTAGCTGTTAGTTTGGTCCTGTAATTAATAGATGCTTAGTAGACAAATACAGAATCTAAGAAAACATAGAACAACTAAACATCAACACTCTTCAAAGGAAAATAACAGAATCCAGAGTTTCTGTAATGTATTATCCACAATGTTTAAAGGAACAATGCCAGGCATTCAAAGAAGCAGGAAAACATGACTCCTAACAAGAGAAAACAGACACTAGAAGTAAACCCATGATAATCCATATGCTGAAATTAACAGGCAAGGACCTAAACAATTATAAACATATATTTTTTCAGGTAAACTGAACAGAAAGGTGAACAGAGGGGAATCCTTGGTAGGCAAATGGAAAGTGTAAAAGAGTCACTTGGAATTACTAGACTTTAAAAATGCCTTATCTATCCTAGGTCTTTACACTTGCTGTTTATGCAACCTGGAAAGCTCTTTCTCCAGATTCTCAAATAACAGATCACTCTCTCCACTCAGTGTTCTTCCCCTACATCATTCTGCAGGGAGGCCTCCCCTGCGAACACACCTTTAGTTATGTATTCACTTACCATGCTATATTTATCATGAGGACACTTATTGCCACTGGCATTACGTTATGTATTTATGTTTCTATTCATCTATTTTTTTTTCATCCCCCACAGCAATGCCAGCTTCTTTAGGATGAGGATTTTGTCTTTTTCACTGCCAGGACAATGCCAAGCAGAAAATAGGTGCTTAGTAAACATTTGTTGCTATTGCACTGCAAATATTAAAAATATCCAAATAGGCTGGGCATGTGGCTCGCACCTGTAATCCCAGCACTTTGTGAGGCCAAGGCAGGTGGATCACAAAATCAGGAGTTTGAGACTATCCTGGCCAATATGATGAAACCCCATCTCTACTAAAAATACAAAATTAGCTGGGCATGGTGGCATACACCTGTAATCCCAGCTAGTCAGGAGACCGAGGCAGGAGAATCACTTGAACCCAGGAGGCAGAGGTTTCAGTGAGCTGAGATCACCCAACTACACTCCAGCCTGAGCAACAAGAGTGAAACTCCATCTCAAAAAAAAAAAAAAAAAAGTTTGGGAAACTAGCTAGGATAATTACCATAGGTAGAGATGAAAAATAAAAGTTGTAGTAGTTTCTGCCTAAATCTTCACCATTGGGTCTCTATCAATTCACTGTCTGGCTAACAGTCTACAGCAATATCCTTTCCCACATGCTGACCAATGCTTTTTGCCTTTTAAACATTTTGCTATTTTTTTTTTCTTAATTGAAATCATTTCCAATGATTTACTCAGTCTTTTATTGCATGCCATTTCTAATTTTTTGTTACTATAAACCATATGCAACAAAAATTCTTGTGTATATTCTTTTGACATAGACACAAGAATTTCTCTTGTGGCAGATAGAATTTTTACTCCTAAAACTGCACCCAGTGTGGAAGAAGTCTGAGCACTAGCATCCCTGAGGAGTCTGTCTCCAGGATTTCTGGAGCACTGACATTGGAACAGAAGCACGTTCCTCTCTGGCCTCTTTGAGTGTACACCTCAGGTTGGCTCTGATGATGCCAGGCTGCTCTTGTAGACAGAGAGAGAGAGGTAAGAACTACTTCTGCTGCTTCTGTGGGTGACCATGGTCTAGAGAGCCCCCAGGTAGGAGAGCAACATGGACAGAACGAACTGTGAGACCAGAAAGGCAAACAGGGTAGCAAGATGGTGAAAGCAAGGTAAGATGAGAGATCAAAGCCAGCCCAGTGTCTGGGTGAGGTGAAGGTGGGGACGCTGTGACCACAGCCATAGGCACAGGCATGTGTCAGGCTCAGGGGTCCATGGGTGTTGAGAGAGTCAGCGGGGGAGGTCCAGGGTGCATTCATTGCTCTTCTCTTTCTTGGGAGTAGCTCACTTAGAGATGGCTTTTATCCCCACTAGTTGGGTGAACAGATATGGAAGCAGCCTTCAATCAGGATAGGGATCTCTGGGAGCAACAGCAGACACTGAATCCAGAAATTCTTAACTCTCCATGGTGGCCATGGATCTAGTACAGCTCAGCCCTGGGGAGTGACCAAAGCAGTAGAGAAACACATGCAGGGTTTTATGTCCCTGAACTGTAGGGCGCTCCTCCTAGGAAAAAGCTGGAGGCCACTGACATGGCTTCCTAGAGAAGGGTCTGGGCAGAAGAGCTGGGTGGCAGGAAGGAGCTCTGCCTTCAAAAAGAGTTCTTACAAGTTCCAAGGGAGTGAAGCTTTTTAGAAAGAAAATTACATCCAAAGAGGGATTTTTTTTGTTTTGGAAGTTTTGTCACTTAAATCCCTTGATGTCTCTTCAAGGAAAGATGGATTTCAGCCAGGAAGGGTATGAGACAGTCCTAGGCAAGCTACATGCATCTTCTTTCCGTGACTTTCTAAATGAGCGTGGTAATGACTCACCCAACATTAGGGAAGAAATGGTAAAAAGGGGAGGAAGAAAAGAACAAATCAGAGGGCGGAGACAGGAGGTGACTGTGACACCTGGAACCTGCAGGTGGGGCAGGTCACATTCTCAGACATCACCCAGGGCTGGAAGGGAGCGCCTCTTCCTCTGCCCCATTCTGAGTGGGGAGCCTGTGCTGTCATCTGAAAGCAGTGAGGGAGAACATTGCAAGGTCATATTTGGGCCCAGGCCAGTTGCGGGTGTACTGTAACTTCTAAGCTTCAGTGATTGTCCACGGAACCAGTGAGGCATTCTGCCATCCAGAAGGAAACATCTCCTCAATTAATGATAATTTACAATATGTGCCTAGCATTTGCCTGGCACAGTTTGAAATAAACACTCTAGAGCTGCGTTAACCTTTATGGGTTGGAGACATGGTAGTGCCAAGTCTGGGCTCACACTGGTTCTTTATGGGGCTCTGCTGCTGAAAGGGATTGATGGATGGTGGTGGCTGGAAGAGCTGTGGGCTGGGGCAGGTGTCCTGAGCTGGGGAGGGCAGAGGGAGGCACTGGGGGGGCTCAGGTAGGAAGGGATGAGGATCTGGCTTTCTGGGATGGAAAAAGTCTGCACTCTATAGATGACATGGGCCTTTGGCTCCGATGCCTGCTACACAACTCAGCAGCTCTGTGACCTTGAGCAAATTCACCTGGAAAATGGGAAAGAGGGGCTCAACAATCATCTGCTCCAGGACTACCATACTCAATGACATAATGAAATTACCACCCCATTTAGAAAGTCACTGAAAGGGAACGATTTAGCCTGCCTGCAGCAAGTCATGTCCTTCCTGGGTGGAATCCATGTATTCTTGAAGGCACGTGTGCCCTGCACCTGGCTGGTGGTAGGTAAATGATGACTGTTTTCTGTTCTACAACCATGAGGCTAAGAAGACAGTTCTGGGTGGGCCATCCCTTCCGGCAGCTGGAACAGTTAATTCAGGTTTTCTTGAAGTTCCTGAAACCTCAATCATATCCAACTTCCCGCAAACGGGTTGAAATTCTTGGCCACACTTCCCGGGGCAGTCCCAATAGCTTGAGAGGCTCCTCTGGCCTCCCCTACAGACCGTCTCCTGCCAAGCCCAGCCCTAGGGTAGCTCTTCCTGCAGCCAGGCCTGGAGCCTGCTTGCCCAGCTGGCTTTGATCAGGCTCACTCTGAGCCACATGTCACTGTCTTCATCTGTTATTGTTTATGGTTCCTTGCAAACAAATGTCACATCTTTCCCACAGCTTCTTCCCAGTCAGTTAGGTTTTAACCCCTTGTGGTCAGAGACAAGTTTCCACTCCTCACCCCAGCCCCTTTTCTGCACCCAGTGAACTGAATGCTCTGGGACCCAAAGGCTGATGTCCACTCCAGGGATCCTGGCTGACAGACCTGTCTAGGGGACTGGTGGGGAGCATCTCAGGACAGTGGCCAGGAGGCATGGGGCTTTGTAAAATCTTGCTTATGGACCTATATATGTTTTTCAGTCTCATTAACCTTTAAATACAACTGGAAGTAATTTATTGCTTATTTTCTTATACAATTACCATAGAAAAAGATTAACAAAAGGATGAGAATCTCTTTTTCATGCAAAAATAAATGTTTCCAAGGTTTGTCATGAAAAATTTCAGATTTTACTTGTGTGTGTGTGTGCATGTGTATGTGTATGCATGCATGTGTGTTCTAGCTTTTCTATAACTGGGATTATTTGGTATATGCCTTTAATCATAATATTGTGAACAGATTTTCCCATGTGCTTTATTCACTACCTTGCATTCCACTGTTTAGTTGTTCCATAATTTACTTAACCTAGGAGTTCTCAAACTCTAGCAGGCACCAGAATCAATCCAGGGAAGGCTGATTGAAACGTAGATTGCGGAGCCCCACCTCGGAGTTTCCTAATCAGCAGGTCTAGCTGGCGTGGGGCCTGGGAATTTGCATCGCTAACAAGTTTCCAGGTGAGGATGATGCAATCCAACCAATTTGCCCAACCTCCAGCTCAGGCACTTAGGTTGCCTCTGAGTTTATTCCCATAAACAATGCTGTGTTGAGCGTGGGCTGATGAAAATGGGCTGATAAATCCACATCTTTAATTTATTAAGGGGTAAATTTCTAGAGGTGAGGTTGTCAAGACAGATGGTACCATAAGTTAAGTTTTTGCTACCTATTGCCAGAACATTAGTTTCCATTTATTTTTCCAACAGAGGACACCAGTTCTGGACCTCATGTTGGTTTAATTCTTGTTTTGTTAATGGAAAGTGCCCACCATATCTAGCTAATGTCACGGAGAAAGCTAGGTTCCCACCCTAAGAGCTGTCTGAACCCGGGAAGCCCCCTCACCTGTTTGAGCTCAGCTCCTTCATTTATTAAAGAGGAAAGAACACTGCTCTGCCCGCCAGTCTGGGCTGCTGTGAGAATCATGAAATGACTGGGGCACCCTTCCTAAATCGTGACCTGTGATCTGAAAGGTCAAAATAAACACTCCTGTGTCAACTAAGACAGACACCACGGTTAAGGAAACAAAGTTACCTACAGGTTAGGGACCAGGGCCTGGCTGACATGGCTAATCTCTATACTCCTATGGCTCTAAACTCCCTAACAATGGCACTATCAGAGCTCTCCAAAGTCTGATTTACAACCCAGCCACTACAACTCTGAACTGGACAGAGGACACCCTTACACACATTCTTTCCTGATAAGCAATTGCAGACCTTAAGCCAGTTTTAGCAGCGCACAGAGGCTGTGCACAAACTTTGTGTCCTGTGGTTCACCTTTTGTCGTAAAGAGCCAAATTCCACTTTCTTTTAATGCTAAAACCCTGCCCCAAAGTGAACGTGGGATGTATGTAAAATACATGTTTACCCACTGTGCATGCGCTTGGCTCCCCTTATAGATATATATAGCTTTCCCCACAAACCTGCGGAATATGTATGATACCAGCCTTTTGAGCCATAAAACCCAAACTGCCCTTCCCCTCTTTGAAGAGAGAGCATCTTGGTACTTGCCAGAGACTGTCTCTTCCCAGTTCACCAACTGCTATCACCTTTAAGGCTCTCCTTTCCACTATTTAGTGATCCTGGTGGTGGACAACAGACTCATGTACAGGTGGAAGGGTTCTGAGCATTTTCTTGATGGATTAATATACAGCCTGTATTGTGGGAACTGTTCTAAAAAGTTAGCATTACTAGGGAAAAGGTTGCTTTTCTTCACAGACAGAACTGCTGGCTCAGGTCATTGTCTATGGGAAACCCCAGTAGTGTGATGGTAAATATTCAACCACTTGCTCCTGGTAGGGGTGGAGGAAGCTCCTGGTTTCAGCCTTTGCTTATTACCATGGTGTAAATACTCCCACCAAGCCCTCTAACGAGCTACCACTGTGTCTTGAAATGTAGTAGTCAAATATTAGGAAGTGGAATGTTTTGAGTATTTATTACTTTCATGTTTAATATATTTAATTGTAAGTTTATATTATTTTAATTTTGATCATGGCTGTGTTTAACAACTGGCTTGCAAAGTTCTTGAAAGATTTAACAACTGGTTCTCATTAGCCAGTACCAGCTGGCCCCATCACACTACTGGATGCCCCTCTTGGTCATAAACTCATTAAAAATGCAAGTCAGTATGCCATTCTTGTGGAGGAAAGATTACATTGGTTATGTTGACTTTCATTTTTTGCATATGACTGAGGGTTATACATTAGTAATCTGAGTTAGTTTGGTTACAAATGTTTGGCACTTATATTTTAAAATAGTCCTGGGCTTCCCAAGGATTGAACTTTGGGGTCCTGCTAAGACATCTGGCACTCACACCACGCAGCCAAGCTCTCTAACACACATCTCCTGCGGAGACAGGCCTTGCAACATGGGGGAAGCAGGCTTTGTTTCCAGAAGCTCATCATTGACGTCTTGAGAGATTGGTTTCCAGTTGGTGCTATTCTTGCCTTTTAATTTTCTTCGTTTGACTTTATTGTGATCGTTTTAATTTGCTGTGGGTTGGGTGGTGGAACCTACAATGTTACTGCTCCTGATCACATCACTGCCATTTGTGGCCTGAAATTTCTCAAGAAGCCAACTTGAATATGTGGATTCATTGTGGTTCAAATAAGAACCATTTACACCTCTTTCACTAAGGCAGGTAAATAATAGAAAAAAATCTTTTGTCCTGTTAGGTGATATTTCACTGTAATATATCATGACCTGTGAATTTGTGCTATATAAATGGCTTAATGCATGCTGTTTCCAATAAAGTAAGAAAGTATTTGCTGAGTTATCTTCAAGTGTACAGGAAATTGTTTCAAAAACATGAGTTGAAATTTAAATATGCAGATGTTTATAGTCTTGTCTTGTAAAAAATAATTCATATATTCTCCCTTCTCATCTTTATCATATTTGTTGAATTCCTGAGAGCCAGGGTGGATCTGGGATGGCTTCTGAGGAGAACTGCCTTTTCCTTAGAAGTGAGCCATGGCTGACTGCCTGCTTTACACCATCGCTGCAGGGTCCTTTGGTGATCCCGGACATGAATGGCCATGGTGCTGGTTGGCCTGGCAGGAGCCATTCCGCTCTGCCATCTCTAGACACTCCCTGTTGTGCTGTGGATATGCCAGAGCTCAGTTCTGCCCCACTAAAATTATTGTCTTTAACTGTGAAATACTCATGTGAACATGCTGGCACTTGGAGCAGTGGAGGATTGTTCAAACCAGTCCTCCATATTAGAACAAAACTTGCAGGCCTACGGCGTGGGGTGTGTGTGTGTGTGTGTGTGTATATGGTGCGGGTGGGGAGGTGTGGTGGGGGTGCCAGATGGGGTGCTGGAAACCAATGTTGCAGTCGATGTCCAGCCAGTCTCAGTGCACTAACTGCAGGGGCACGGCTGCATTCACTGCCTCCCCTCTGGCTGCTAAGCCTTGGCCTGGAGCCTTTCTTGGGAAGTTTCCTTTGGGAATTTGATGTGGCCTGATCCAACCTTCCCAGAAGTTCCCCACTCTAACCATATTTTATTCCAGGAGGGCCAGGGATCCACTCAAGACTTTGGGTGCTATGCAGGAGAAAGGACAGTTTTTGGCCTCCCCGGGATACCAGAATCATCCATTAAGCAATTGCATCATCTCTTTGTAGGACAGGCTGGAAAGACATGTCTTCAGCCAAGCCTTTGAGATAGCTATTCCAATTGGTGGGGATAAAAATAAATCATCCCAGCTCTTCTCAGGAGTTATCTGTGAATGTATTTGCTGCTTTCCAGCCACTGACATCCATTAGTCTTGGACGTGGGCTAAAAGGAACACGGAATCAAGCACAGCACACTTTGACATCAAAGTGATTCACTGTTGGCTTCTGGGTCCAGGGGTCTCACCCTCGCACACTCAGACATCAAGGTCATTTGCTGTTGGCCTCTGGGACCTGGAGTCTCATCCTGACACATTTAGACTCAAGGTCACTCACTGTTGGCCTCTGGGTCCAGGGGTCTCATCCTCACACACTCAGACCTCAAGATCACTCACTGTTGGCCTCTGGGTCCTGGGGTCTCACCCTGGCACACTTACACATCAAGGTCACTCACTTTAGGATCCTGGGTTCCAGAGTCTCACCCTCCAAGTCAGAGCTGTGGGCCATGCTGCAGGAAGGTTGGCTCAGTAGAAGATAAGAATGGTTCCTGAAGGCTATGTGTAGCATGGCCTGTGGGCAGCCCATTTTGGACATAGAGAGAAGACCCCTTTCCCTAGAGCTCCCACCGTGGCTCTCCAAGGACACGCACAGGACAGGGCTGGTGCTAGGATCCTGTGGGATCCTGGGTTCCTGGGTCATGCGCATGGCATCCAGAAAGAAATCCTCCCCCAAGCTGAAACTGCCCTTCCAAGGAAGTGTGCATGAGAAGAAGATACGTCTGCATTCAACAACCTTGTTAAACATTCACAGCCCTCCTCTGGGCCAGAGCTGACCAAAATGCTGCAGGCTCTGGGCCAGGTGGGGCTCTGGGTCCTGGAGCACAGCCATGCCACGCCTGAGGACCCAGCCCCAGGGACAAGCCCCCTCCTGGCTCCCTGATGAGAGGGAAGGCCTAGGCTATTTGTGTGGGCACCCTGAGGGGAAGGCCAAAACCTGAGACAGCGCCAAACAAACCCGCCAAAGGAGCAGCCTGTTATTAAGTCGAAAGAAAAACAAAAGCAAAACTCCCTTTCCCATTTGCTTGGGCGAGCTGAGGATTACATTTCCTTGTGGCTGAGCCGAGCCTTCTGTGGTTCACTGACTCACTTCTTTTAAAATAGCTACAAGAAGCAACAGAAAATGAACTCAAAAGACAGCACTTCCCTACTCCACTTCTCAGTTTGTCTGATAGCTTTTGGCACTTTCTCTGCAGCCCAAACAGGATGAGGTCATCCTTAAGTCCTGAAGACGGACCTTCACTGGGAAAAATTTCCACTCTGAACACCACCAACTGCACTCCATGCAAACCTGCCGTGCAGCATCCAGGCAGCTTCCCACTTCTCCCTCCCTCCAGTGTTTAAACCTGAGAATAGGAGAACTTTGGGAGGGTGGCAAGGCACCTGCTCTCCTGGAGGGGCCCCGCTTTCGGTGTGGTGAGAGGAGCAGGAGAGTTGCCCACTTGCAACACCTTTACATAGTGGTTCTAGCCACAGAAGTACCACGATCAACACTGAAGCACCGCCCCTTGGCCGAGTGGACAGGCTATTTCTGGACTCTCACGGACCCTGGAATGAATGATGTGATTCTCCCCACATCCCAGATCGGGGTGCAAGCCAAGCTCTGGAATTAGAAGTGAAGAGAGACGCGGCCTCTCCACTTCCTGCTGTGGCTGTGGCCGCTTTGTTTCCTGTTAGCCTCCTCAGCTGGGAAAAACAGAGGCTGGGAAGAGTAGGTTTTGGAAGAAAAGTTAAGACTAGAAAATATTCCAGACCTATTGGATGAGGTTTAGGGCTCGCATGCAGTGTGTGCAATAAGCTGGCCAGGAGTCAGAGCTCCAAGAAAGTGCTGCGTTGGTCCTTTTGGAGGTTTGCACACCAGCTCTGTTGGCTGCAGCAGTGAGGCACGGAGTTTCCTGGCAAGGCTGGAAAACCCACTGGAGAGCTGCAGGGGGATGAGGGGAGCCCTGTGTGGGTGGTCTCAGCTGAGCATCTGCATGCAAGCAGAGTGGCTGGGGCAGAGGCTCCTCCCATAGACGGAAGCAGCCCAGAGGCCACGTGAGTGAGGAGGACAATTGCTCACCATTGGAGGGGCTTCACTCGAAACTAGTCCCAGAAGTAGCCCACGGGAAACATCAGGGCAACCTGGCCATGCAGCCCTGCCCCCAGGCCTGAGATGGAAGCCCCTTCTCCCCCAGCTCTCCCACCCACAGCTCATCAACCCCCTCTGAATCGCCAAGCTCCCTATCTCTAAGAAGGGTTTTTGAGAGGATTAGAAAGAACATGTATAGATTCTGGGGTAAGAAGAACCTGACTCAAGGAACTTTGGAAAACATTGTTTGGGCCCCACACCGTAAAGCTTTTGTCTTTACAATAGTAACTGTGTATAAACATTGCAATCTAGTAAGTCGTTTCCTATGGAGTGAGGATGGAAACCAACCTCCCAAGTTGTCCTGGGAAAACCACAGGGCCTGCCCAGCCCCCAGGTTTCTCTGACTGGGCCAGAAAGATGCACAGAGCACAGATGCTGGTCAACGAGCTAGCTCACTAGAACGTATTTAAACATTACAGGGAAAATCAAAGTCCATTGAATTACCATGGCCTGTAACAAATTGCCCCAGAACCTAGTGTGTAAAACACCTTTTCTTATGCTCACAGTTTCTGTGGGTGGGGAATTCTAGCAGTGTAGAGAGGGGAAAGCTTGACTCTGCCCTGTGATGTCTTGGACCCCAGCTGGAAGACTTGATATCTGAGAAGCAAACTTATCTGAAAGCACCTTTATGCACATGTATGGTGATTGATTGAGACCTTTGCTGGGGCTGCTGCCTGGAACACATCTATGTGGCCTCTTCATGTGGCCTAGGCTTCCTCACAACATAGTGGCTGAGCCCAAAGGAGAGGAGAGAGAGAACCAGGAGGAAGTCACATCTTTTATGGCCTGGCACTGACAGTCACAAAACATCACTCTTGTGCATTCTGTTTTAATTGAGGCAGTTACCAAATCCACCCCAGTTCAGGAAGAGGGACCCTGTCATGCTATCAGAAGAGGATGTGGGTTGTGATATAGATTGGTGTGGCCATCTTTGGGAAATTCAGTCTCATGCAGCCCCACCTAATCTTTCTTCTCTTTCTTGGGGTCAACATTGTTTTCTCTTGGGTGTGATTATTTTCAGATCTCCCCTGTGCCTTTTGATACATAGACAATATAGGATTTCATAGGCGGTTTGAGGGAATGTGTTTAATTTTTACATTAGTGGGGTCATCTATATATTCCTCGTATCTTGTATTTTCATTTAACATGAAACACTCATCAGTATGTATAGATCTCTTTCCTTTTATTGTGGTGTGGTATTCCACAGTTTGGTTATGTTGTAATTTATTCATTTGATGGATCTTAGGAATGTCTCCTGTTTTTATTTATATTATACACAACGCTGCAATAAATATTTCTCTAGGTGCTATTTGATGCACATAGCACATAATGTGACAGTTCCCTGGGAAGAGATGATAGTAAACTGCTTAGAAAGCGCACATCTACTTTTAATTTCAATGGGTACCACCAGACTTTTTGAGAAAGGCGAGGTAGACTGTTCCAATAGAGGATAAAAGTGTTCATTTCCTATGTCCTCAATGGGTATTGTCCATTTTTTTAACTCTTGCCTATCTCAGGTGAAAAATGCCATACTGTATATCACACATTTTTAAGTTGTAGCTCCCTTATTACAGTAAGACTCCATATCTTCCCATATGTTTATCAGCCATCTGCATTTCTTCCCCTGGAAATTGCTTGCTTATTTGCTGTTTGTTTGTTTGTTTTCCCAGTTCCACTGAAAAGCAGAGGAATGCAAATTAAAACGGAGTTGTTTAAAGCAGTGAAATTAGAAAAGATGACAAAGGTTCTCAATGCTTGTGAAGATTAATATTGTTTAAGTTGAGAAAAACCACCCTGTAATTACAAATGTTAACATATTTTCTTTCTACACATTTTTCATTAAAACATAAGCTCTGAACCATTAGGAAAATATCCTTAATTGTTTTACACGAAGTGAGACCGAAGTTGATTAAAAAAAAATACCAAATAAATTTTTCTGTATCATTTGTTGGCTGAGTCTCCTTTCCTCCCAGGCTTGCTGTTTACTTTACCCCTTAGCAATTCTTCATGATGTCATCTCTTTCTGAACTGCCTTCCATCCCCCATTGACCTACTTATTTTCTGTCCTGGCCGCCCCCTCTTGTTTTTGTAAGGCAAGTCTCTGCATTTATTTGTTAAGAAAGGATGCACTTACACTATTTCCTCTTTTAGCCAAGGGACATAATTTCCTGTTTAGTTCAAGTGTGACTGTCATGGCTCAGTAGAGCACCATGGTGTCTTCCTTCACACAGTGGCCTCGCATTCTGGAGCGGAGGATATTCCTTGGTGCTGGGTGTGTGGGGGATGCTGGTGTTGCTTATGGAATATTGAGATTATTTTCAATCCATCCCTATTTGAACTGTTTAGTATTTGAGATTCAAAGGAATAGAGTTGATGAGACTGACCAAGGGTGGGAAAAGTTTAGCCACAGAGGGAAGTGGTAAGAAACTTGTTGGAGGAAATGAGTGGAGTGCCAGGGTATCATGGAGCAGAGAGATGGCAGGTGAACACTGTACCAGGCTGATTGAGGCTGAAGCGTGGTTTGTGCAAGTGGAGAAGGAAGAGGCAACTCCCAGAGTCCTGGTGGGAGAGAACCAGCTACCCTGGAGCTGCAGAGATCCTGGGAGCACAGAGGAGGCAGCTCCCAGAGGGAGTGACACCTTTGTCACCCAACGTGCTCATCAGCTGTCGACTCATTATTTCTCGAGTGCTTGTTAATATGTCAAACATTATTCTAGACACTAGGGGTATAATGAGGTGAAAGAATGAAGGCAGTACCTATCCTCCTAAGCTTACATCTTAGGAGGAAAAGACAGATACAGGTAAACCCATGACATATAGAGATATTATATACAGCCTACGGTGGTAAATGCTTTCATGGAAAAATAGAGCAGGCTAAGGTGACAGAGAGAGGTGGGGCCAAAGAAGGCTCTTTTTCTGGGGGTACTGGGCAGGCTTCTCTGAGCAGGTGAGGTTTCAGAGGAGACCGGAAAGAGAGGGAGACACCCAGGAACCTAGGGGAGAGCCTGGAAGAGAAACAAGGAAGAGCAAGCAGGAGAGCCCAGAGCCCGTGAGGGGAGGATGCCTGGCATGTCCGGGGAGCAGCGAGGGGGCTGGAGTCACAGGAACTGAGCAAGGGAGTGGGGAGAGGAGAGGGGAGGGGGGTTGTGGAGGGTTGAGGAGCCTGAGCAAGGTCAGCGTGGGGACTTGGGATACGGGAGAGAAGGAGAGATTGCCCACATTGGAAAGCAGGGCTATTTGATGTTGAGTGATGACTGTCTGTATGCGAGCCTACATATGGTTAATTAATCTGGCGTGAGTTTGTGTGCATGTATGTGTGTGTGGTTAAGTAAATATGTGCGTGAATTTGTATGAGACTGTTATGTATCTATGTGTGTCTGTGAAGACACATACATATATTTATGTTACTGTGTGTGTCATGTGTGTTCCAGTGTATATGTGTGTCTGAGTGATTGTATATGTTTCTTTGTATGTGAATGACATAGTTTGGACATGTGTCCCCTCCAAATATCATGCTGAAATTTGATATCCAATGTGAGAGGCTGGCCTAATGGGAGATGTTTGGGTCACGGGGACAAATCCCTCATGAAGGACTCAGTGCCACCCTTGTGGTAATGGGTTCTTACTCTTAGTTCCATGAGAACTGGCTGTTGAAAAGAGCCTGTCACTCCTCCACTCTCTTCCTTCCTCTCTCACCCATGTGATCCAAACACACCTGCTCTCCTTCTCCATCTGCCAAGAATGGAAGCTTCCTGAGCCCCTCACCAGGAGCAGATGCTGGCACTATGCTTCATGTACAGGCTCCAGAAACATGAGCTCAATATACTTCTTTCTTTTATGAATCACCTAGCCTCAGGTATCCCTTTGTGGCCACATGAGTGGACTAAGACAGTGGTTCCATGTATGCTTAAGTGTGCACAAGTGTCTCTGTGCTTATGTGTTTGTGTTTTTATGTGTGTCTACGTATTTAAGAGTATGAGTGTTTTGCGTTTGTGTGTGTCCCTGATCATACACAAGACAGAAAAGGTCCCACAGGGAAATAAGAACACATTGGGAAGCCTCTCCTGGTGTTCAGGTTCAGCCTCTGCCCTCCCGTGGGTCACAGAACAGAACAGTGCCATTGATGAGGTCATAGAGTAGAGCCAGCACCTTAGCCACCATGGGGAGCTCACTGTCCACTCTGGCTAGGGCCAGCTGGAGGGCTTCAGTATAGCCCCAGCCAACTCCCACCGAACAGCTGGAGCGCCAAGACCCTGCGCATTCATTTCAAATCATGAAACGCCACTTCATGGACCACAGAGGAGAACAGTCATCTACCGATGGGACCACCCTCAGCTTGATCAGCCCTGAGTCCACTGAGGAGAGTGTGGAAGTATGCTGGCCAGGTAGGTCAAAAGAAAGGCCTGGAAGGTCAGCCACGTGTGCTCCCTGGGAAGGAAGCCCCGATGGGAAGGGACATTGCCAGGCTGCCTCCTTTGACTGTTACCAAAGGGTTGTGTTGACCATAACCGTACATGTCAGGGGAAAGGAAATTGATATTTATAGGACACTTGGTATGACTGAGGCTGTTGTTGTGAGTATATAAGGTGTTTTCAGGGAATATGAGGATGAAAATGTAAAATGTTTATAATTATGTATTTGTTTTAACGTGTATTTGAGAAAACAATTAACATATCAATCCTGTGATTTCAGCAGCAAAATAACAAAATTCCTTTATAATAAATTGATGAAAGTTAATCTAGAACATCAATTTGAAGACCACTGGGACGTGTCTGTGGACAGCACCTAAGTGTCACACCAGCTCTGGGGGCCCAGTGGCTCCACCACTCGTTCAAACTCCATGCCTCTGTCCCCTACTCTGTTGAATGGGAATCCTAACAATATAATTTCTTAGGGTTGTTTTGAATATTGAAGGAGCTAACACTTGGTAGTCACTTCCATGGTGAGGGGTACACAGTAAGCGTTGAAGGAGATGGTGAGATGACCCCTGGGTAAGGTGAAGACAGGTCACAAATGTTGAAGAGTGTGCTGGGCCTGGGTGGCCTGGCCAAGGCACTTTACATGTGTTGTTTTTTAAATGGGCTTTACTGAGGTGTCCTTTATGCACACAGGCATCAGCAATTTTAAATGCACGATTTGAAGAATTTTGACACATGTACATTTGTGGAACCACCAACACAATCATGATAAAGAACATTTTTCAGAAACTCTAAAAGTCCCCTTGTGTCTTATGGGCAGCCTCCCCTCACCCCATCCCCAGCTTTTGGCAACCACTGATCTGTTCTCTGTTCCTAAAAATTTGCCTTTTCTAGAATGGCATCTGAATGGAATCGTAAGCTGCATGGCTTTTTTTTTCTTTTTGTTCACATTCTCTCATGACTACATGCCTTTTCGTTTGGCTTCTTGTATTTAGCACAATGCATTCAGGATTCACCCATAATGAATGTTGCACATCTCAGTGGTTCACGGATATAAGAGTTTGCATTGTATGATGTACCACCATCTGCTTACCTGTTCCCCAGCGGGTGGTCTTTTGCTTTAGTCAAGTTTTTGGTGATTAATACATTATTTGATCTTTATCATCATATCCTTAATGTGTCTATAACTCTGTTACTCACCATTTAATGGTCTTTCTCAGTTGAGTCAAGGATTTGGTGATTGCATTCATACATTATTCAATCATTACCACACCCTGTACGGCAGGCATTATCATCATCTCCGTTTTACCAGGAAATGGGCACGGAGAGAGGTGTCTGCCCAAGAGCTCCCAGAGCCTATACCCTTTCAGAGTCTGTGGCTCCTGGATGTGACACTGATCTCTTGGGAGGCACTGATGACAATGTCCTTCTGCTTCTCAGGGACCATACTGAAAGAAGAGTCACCCCACCCATGGCCGGGGCCTGCCATTCTCCAGGAGGAGGGCCTCTACTTTGCCGCCAGGGCCCTGGGGATGCTGGACTGGAGCAGCTCCTCATCTTCAGAGTCCCCCGAGTACCAGTCCTACTCCCAGTACCAGTCGTGCTGCTCCTGCATGTGCAACGAGGACAACGTCACCCCGCAGAGTGTGTGTGCCTTCTACACACACGTGCAGACCGTGCGGGGTGTGGCAGTGGCCTGGGAGACCGAGGCCGGCTTCCAGCCTATCAGCAGGAAGCCCCGAATCCATGAAGTCCAGTTCATCAAGAGGCAGAGGACGAAAGGCTCCTCCTTCGAGATGGCTTCCAACATCGACCTGCATTGGGACCTGGAGGCCTGCAAGAGCAACTGCGGCCCTGAGCCTGAGGACACGGAGCTGCTGGAGTGTTGCCTGCAGGAGCTGCGGGAGCCCCCGGACTGGCTGTTCACCACTGACTATGGGCTGCGCTGCCTGGCCTGCTGCCGGGTCTTCCCCTCCCTGGACGCTCTGCTGGAGCACGTGCAGCATGGCATCCGGGAGGGCTTCAGCTGCCAGATCTTTTTTGAGGAGATGCTGGAGAGAAAGCGGGCTCAGGGCCAAGCACATGACCAGCAGCTGGAGGAGGAGCAGAGCCCTTCAGACAACAGCGAATGTTCCTGGCCCCGGGGAGAGGTGCTCCCAGCACAGCAGCAGGAGAAGCAGTGAGCCGGAGGGGAGATGCCCACCCCTGCGCTCACCTCCAGTGCCTGGGGTTGCTCCTTCCCCAGTCAGCAGGATCAGAGCTACTCAGTCAGAGAGAGAGGACGAGGGTTAGGGGAAAGAAAAGGCATGGAGTGTAAAGCAGCGAGGGCTGGGAGACTGGAAAGATTCTGCCTCCTGCCCTAGGCGCAGCATCTCCACCAGGGTCCATTTCAACACCCAAATCCACACAAGAGGGCTCTGAGTGTTCCTGATGGTGGACACAACATCTGAAACTCACAAATGCATGGCCAGAAGGATTTCTATTTTTGTCAGTGGATCAGGCAGGTCCACACTTGCTAACTAGATGTGACTCATGAGACAGCCAACTGCAAATGACTCTTCAGCCCTATGTTTTTCACTGTTACAGATCTGTCATATGCCCTAGTTCTATGTCTTTTATGTTATTGGGATTAAACACAAAACTGAATGCAGTGACTAACTGAGTGAACCATGCTGCCAGATTGGACACACGGGAAGTTGCCATTTCCGTAGGTTACAAACTAGCACAGACACCTGGAGACAGGCAGCTTCTCAAGGTAGAGCAGGAGGCTGGGGATGTCCTTTCAACCTATCAGTTCATCTCTGTCAACTGTACATTTTTAAATGTTGCCACCAAATTCATCTTCACCCTTCTCCCTGTCTCGGGGGGCTGCATTCATTCAAGAAAAATGAATCGTGGTCCACTGTGTGTTCAACATGCTGATGGAAGACATATTCCAGCCTCTGATGCTTCCAGTGAGAGACAGAATGGGCAACTGCAAGGCAAGGGGATGAATCCCATCAAGAAAGTATGAAGATCCTAGATGAGGGGCCCCAAGCTATAGCTTTTGATCCGGAGGAAGAACTTTCCAAAAAAGATGATGTTCCCAGGGGCTTAAAGGAAAGGTAGAATAAGCTAGACCAGGGTTCCTCAAACAACGCTGTTGACCCTGCATGCTAATTATTTGTTGCCAGGGCTGTCCTATCTGCTGCAAGATGTTTACTGGCATCCCTGATCTCTACCCATCAGATGCCAGCAGCATCCCCTGCCCCACAGTTGTGACTGTCACAAACATCTTCAGACATTAACAGATGTTCCCCAGGGACAAAACCACCCTTGGTTGAGGATCTCCCCGCTGGACAAGAACGAGGCCATTAGGAGAGGAAACAGACATGATACATTTGGGGAATTGCTAGCCACCTGATCTGGCTGGAATGCTGGGGGTATTTGTCTCTCCTATATTTCACAAAGATGTGCTGGGGACTAAAGTGGACATGGGGAACAAGTGAACAAAGGGGACAAGGCAGACCTGGATGCTGCTCTGTGGAGCTTACGGCCTGAGGGCATGCATATAAAATAATTATGAAAGTTCCCATTTCATGACCTAAAGGGTCCTGTGTGGCCGGGCCTTTGCTACCTTCTCCATCACCATCTCTCAACATCCTGTGCCTCATTCACTGTGCTTCAACCACATGAGCCCCCTTCTTTCCTTAAACGATCCAAATGTTCATGCTTCAGGGCCTTTGCCCTTGCTGTCCCCGCTAAGTGGAATGTACCCTTGTCCGTCTCTCTTCCGGCTGTCCCCTTGCTCATCTTGGAGGTTGCAGCTTAAACATCTCTTTTTCAGAGGTCCTTTCCCAATCACGCTGCCTAAGCATATGCCTCATTCTAAGTTTGGATGGTTTTAAGAAGTGACATGATCAGATTTATGTTTTAAAAAGCTCACTCGATGGTGTGCGGGACATGGATTGGAATCGTAGCAAAAGAAGCAAGTGAGAAGCGGAGAGATCAGTTAGGAGGCTGTGGAGAAAGTCCAGGCCAGGAATGATGGCGACTTTGACAAGGCTGTCCCAAGCCAAGCGGGAGAAGAGTGGATGCCTTCAAGACTTATTTGGGGAATAGAATCCAAAAGCCTTGGGGAAGCGTGCATGCAGGGGTGGGAGAAAGGGGTTTGTCATGGTGGATTCTCAAGTTCCTAGGAGGAGCAAATGCGGATGGCTGTGCATTAACTGATACGGGGAACTTTGGAGAGTGGTTTCGGTATAAGTGTGTTTGTGTGTGAGCATGCATGTCTGTGTTGGACCTGCATATCAGCATGTGTCTGCATGTAGACATACAGGCATAAGTGCTGAGAGGTGGATGATAGAGGTCAGTTGAGACATGGTCAGTTGTAAATGCTAATGGCACATCTGAGCAGAGATGTTGAGTGGGAAATTCATGCTATTTAGAAGATCAGTCTAGATTGGAAATGTAAATGAGAAAGTTACCTGCAAATAAATGGTACCATATTAAAAAACCACAACAGTGGATGGATGACACTAACTAGGGTGCTGGTAGAGTTAGGGTGTGCCCTGTGAAGTAGGGAGGAATGAAGTGAGGAGCATTTCTTAAGAATTTTCTCCAAAGTCAACAAAAATAAGAAAAGATAATTTTCAGGAGTGGGTGAGCAGTGTCAAATGTTAAGGAGAGTTGGAATGAGCTGAGGAGAAGGTGTATTTCATTTGGCACACGAGGTTGCTGACAGTTCTGGTGAAACCAGTCTCTGCAGCTGAGAAGGGCAGAGGTCAGATGGGCACTGGTCAGCAGCAGACATGAAACCAACTGCTGGAGGTAAGCATTGGACATCTCTGCAGGCAAGTCTATTAGAAAGGAAAACAACAATGGATGTAGCTGGACAAAGATGTGGGAGAGAGCAAGTTTATCCCAATGGAAATGATCCAACAGAAAGGAAGAGATAGATAAGGTGGAAAATGGGGAAATCTAAGGAGAGGAGCCAAGCAGGAGAGAGGGTGCTGAGCTGACATGGAGAAACCAGCCTTGAAAAGAGCAGCTCTGAGCTCCTTGATAGCTTTGGAGCCAAAATTAGGAAACTTGACCATCCACTCTGAAAATTACAAGATGCTCTGGAGAAATCTGAAGTCAGATTTGCATTTGTAAAGATCACTCTGGTGAAAAGGGTCAAGAGTGGATGAGAGCCAGCATGGTGACAAGGGGTCCAGGTAGTGTAGGTGGTGGGGTGAATTCAGGGGAAATTTAGAAGATTGAGACATAAAATGTGGCTGGTGTGTGATGAGGATGGTAGGAGGAAGGCATCCAGAATGACTGCTAGGGTTTTTTCTGGGTGGCAAAATGCCAGTGCCATTTGCAGACTGTGGAGAAGGAGAAGGTTTGCTTGGGACTCTGATAGAGCCACCTTTAAACAAGCTGAGTTTGAGACAGAAACATTCAGAAGGGGGCTAGTCATAAGGGTGTGGAGCTCAGCAGAGTGGTAATCTGCCTGTGTGTGGTGAGCTGAGGCCATGGTGCTTTCCATGGGCTTCATGTGGGATGCATTTCTTCTGCTGGTGCACATGCATCAGGAAGCCATGAAATCATCTTTAAAGAGACATCAGAGGTGCGGATGATATCAGCCTCTTAAAGGTGCAACAGAGGCCACAAACCTTTTAAATTTGGTGTGAAAGGAGCTTGAGGATCAGCAGGAAGAAAAAAGAGCTCTAGCTTTATGACACTCTTCTTGGAAGAGCTATATGGTGTTTGAGGGGGCTTCATAGACAGAGTACAAAGGATACTGTAAAGGAAAGGGAGGCTGTTGAACCAGAAATAGTGAGTACTAATAAGGAGAATAGTTTTATTTAAAGCAAATCATATGGGAGGGAATTGAAATGAGGCCCGATATCTAAGCTCTGAAATTTCAGCCTGTCAGAGGCAAGTGTGTTTAAGTACTAAATTCTGTATTCCAAGGGCAAAACATCATTTTAAAACACTTTATGAATACTAAATCATGTAATGCTCTCCAAAATCCAATGAGGTGGGTCCTATTATTATCCATGTTTTGTTGGTGAGTAAGCAAAGACCCTGCAAAGGTCATATGGCTGGTGTACACCAGCCTGGCTCCAAGCCTATGTTCTAACCATCACAAGGAGATGCAAACTTCAAAGTAAAGACAGATACAAAGTATTTAGGAAAGCAAATATATCAACTGCACAGGCTGCATTTTCTTTAGATTAAGTAGCAGCAGCTGCAGATCAAGGGAAACATGATGAGTGTTCAGGAAAAATGAAAGATGACAACAACCTTGGGTAAGCAAACTGTTAATATAAAGGATTACTTCAGCTGACATGGATGGGGGAGAAGAGAATAACATTATTCTTAAGTTAGTGACTTGTTCTTAAATCATAACTGAAACTCAACTGAGTTAAGCATTCATTTGTGGTTTGGACACATGATTTTTCAGATACCTGGGACCTCACAGATAAGAGTAAGGGAATTACTTCCAGAGGTGTCAGGGACCTCAAACATTTTAAATTATGAATTACTCTAAACCCTTTATTTTCTCAAACCATAGAAGATGGAGCTCATGTTATAAAACCTACATAAACCTCATAACAAAGCCTGAAAAAGATGCCACTAAAAAAGTAAGCAATACGTCAATCTCACTTATTAACACAAAATAATAGCTAATCGAATTTAGCAGAGTACAAAAAGAGTAACTCACCATGACTAGCCTGGCATAGTGGGTTGACACCTGTAATCTCAGCACTTTGGGAGCCAATGCAGGTGGATTGCTTGAGCCTAGCAGTTCAAGAAAACCCCAGGCAAAATGCAAAATCCCATCTCTACAAAAAACAAGTAATACAAAAATTAGCCAGGCATGGTGGTGCATGCCTGTAGTTCCAGCTGCTTGGGAGACTAAGGTGGAAGATCATTTGAGCCCAGGAGATTGAGCCTGCAGTGAGCCATGATTGTACCAATGCACTCTCACAGCCTGGGAAACAGAGTGACACTCTGTCTCAAAAAAAAAAAAAAAAAAGGAGTATTTCATCATAACTGAATTTGGGTCATCTCTTGATAGGTAAAAATTATTAGTTCTAACACTGCTTCATACTGAAAAAAAATCTTATGTTTATCTCAGTAGATATTAAAAACAACCAGAAATAAAGCAGTACACTTACAGTCAGTTGATTTTTCAAGAGTGCCAAGATAATTTAATGGGGGAAGGAATAATCTTTTCAGCAAATTGTACTGGGCCAATTGGATATCTATATGCAATAAGGTGAAGTTGAATCTCTACCTGACAATATATTTAAAAAAACCCTAAAAATAAAAAAAGACCTCACTATAGTAGTTAAAACTATAAAACTCTTAGAATAAAAATAGGTGTAAATTCTGAGAATTGAAAACGTGTGTCCACATAGAAACTTGTACATGACACGCCTGTAATCCCAGCACTTTGGGAGGCTGAGGCGGGCGGATCACAAGGTCAAGAGATCGAGACCATCCTGGCCAACATGGTGAAACCCCGTCTCTACTAAAAATACAAAAAAATTAGCCGGGCGTGGTGGCACGTGCCTGTGGTCCCAGCTACTTGGAAGGCAGAGACGGAAGAATCGCTTGAACCCAGGAGGCGGAGGTTGCAGTGAGCCGAGATTGTGCCACTGCATTCCAGCCTGGCAGCAGAGCAAGACTCCATCTCAAAAAAAAACTTGCATGTGAACATTCACATGTGAATATTCACAGCAACATTATTCATAATACAAATAATTCACCTAAGACAGAAAGTGAGAACAACCTACATGTTTATCAAATGATGAAAGAATAAACAAAATTTAGTCTATCCATACAATGGAATATAATTCAGCTATAAAGTGAAGAACTGATTTCATGTTATATATGGATGAACCTTGAAAACCTGTGAAGTGAAAGAAGCCAGACACAAAAGACAATATAATGTATAATTCTATGTCACTGAAATATTCAAATAGGCAAATTTATAGAGACATAAAGCAGATCAATTGTTGCCAGGGATTCAGGGGAAGGGGAGGAATGGGACTGGCTGCTAACAGGTATGGGATTTCTTCTTGGGGTGATTAAAAAATTCTGGAAATGGAAATGGTTACACAACTTTGTGAATATGTCATAAACCACTGAATTTTAGTATGTGAATTATACATCAATTTCAAAAACATATAATAACTATAATAATCATTCCTGTAATAAGTTCCCTGGAAACTGAGAATAGGAATTTTTTTCAGATGACATAGAATATTTATCTCAAATCAAAGAGCAAAATATCTACGTGTGCTTCCATTAAAATCGCATAACAAAGCCATGTATTACCATTTTTATTTGACATACTTCTAGAGGTTACAACCAGTGTGTAAAATATGAAACAGAAATCACATACAATAGACAGAAAGTAATCTTCAGAAAAAGACAATGTACTTCAAAAGTACAAATGAGGTAACTAAAATTATTGAAAAAAATAATCAAAGGATTGATATATAAGATGAATTTCAAAAGCTTCCTTTTATATTAGACATGACTAATTAGGAAATAACATGGAAAAATATTCCATCCACTAGATAAATAGCTATTAATGGAAATATTGCAAGAGTGATTAAATGTCTAAGTGATTATTTCAAGTTGGTAATTGTTGATAAATTTTATTTCTACTGTAGTTTTTATTATTTTATATTTTCTATATTGATCAAGTATGGCTTTTAGAATTAAAAGGCAATAAAACATTTAATCAAACATTACTTTGTGATACTCTTAGCTACTGGGGAGGCTGAGGTGGGAGGATGGCTTGTACCCAAGAAGTAGAGGCTTCAGTGAGCTATGATTGCACCACTGTACTCCAGCCTGGGTAATAGGGCAAGAGATTGTCTCTGAAAACACAAACAAAATATTATCTGAGTAAGAAATGACTTTGGGGACCGTCTCAGGTCACATTTGTAGTCTACAGACCACATTGTGAGAACCCCAGCTTGTAACTTCTTAATCCTTAATTCTTGAGAATTAAATTAGCTTTAATTTTAAGAGCGCTTAATAATGGATGATGGCCCAGCCATCACTCAAGGCAATTAAATTACATCAGTCTTTTTGAGGTGTGCCCTCATTGTTTACCAAGGGTGAAAGCTGTGAGAGGAAGATCTTGAGACAGAACCAGGTGGGAACTTAGTTGAGAGAGGGTAAAGATGATGGAGTCTGGGGAAGGAAACAAGATGGCGTCAACAGGGCCATACAAGAAAAAGCAGAAGTTGAAGGAGAATGAAGGAAAGATGAAGTTGAATAAGGCAGATAGAGGCAGGAAGAGAGAAGTGGCAGATGTTAAGAATAAATGTCATGCTTTGACCTGAAATATGACATCACAATGGGGTCTTGGAAGGGAAATTGTGGGTGGGGAAACAAGGATCATGTCAAAGATAGTGGAGCCCTGACAGACCTTCCATGAGAGTTTTGTTGGTGCTCAGTAATGGGTTGAATTGTGTCCTCCCAAAATTCATATGCAGAGGGCTGGGCATGGTGGCTCACGTCTGTAATCCCAGCACTTTGGGAGGCCGAGGTGGGCCAATCACTTGAGGTCAAGAGTTTGAGACCAGCCTGGTCAGCATGGCGAAACCCCATCTCTACTAAAATTACAAAAATTAGCTAGGCGTAATGGCAGGCGCCTGTAGTCCCAGCTACTCAGCAGAGGCAGGAGAATCACTTGAACCCAGGAGGTGGAGACTGCAGTGAGCTGAGATCATGCCACTGCACTCCAGCCTGGGCGACTGAGCAAGACTGAAAAAAAATGCATATGTTGAATCCTAACCCCTAGCACCTCAGAATGTGACTGCATTTGGGGGTAAGGCTCTGAAAGAGGTAAATTCGTATGAGAGGGCCTAATCTAATATGGCTTGTGTCTTTATAAGAAGAGGAGATGAGGACCCAGACACATCCAGAGGGAAGACTGCATGAAGACACAGGGAGAAGACAGCATCTGCAAGTGGAAAAAAGAGGCTCAGAAGAAACCAACCCATGACACCTTGATCTCAGACTGTGTCACATAACTGACAGACAATACTTTTTTTTTTATAGTCTAAGCCATGTGGCATGTGGATTATGGCAACCCAAGAAAAAAAAATGTAGATTCTGAAGAGTAGGAGACAGGCAGGAAGACAGCAGCCACAAAGGCTTGGGGAGGTCCACATTTTAGGTAGGGAGGCTTCCCAGGTGGGGTCCTTAGGGGCACAAGCAAGTGGTGAGCCCTCTGTCCACATTTGTTGGTGTAAATGCCAGGAATAGCATAAATGCATTTAGGAGCAAGCAACTAACTTTTGGCAAACACAATGTGATCTCTGACCTGGGCACGAAGGGTGATATGGGCCTCTGTCAGAGTGTTTTGCAGAAAGAGTAGGGTGTGTGGGTGCATGGTGCTAATCTCAGCCTCTAATTCTTCCCTCCCTGTGACCAGAAGGTCCCACAGAAAAACAGGTGGGCACAGGGACAACGAGGATGTGCTGAGCTGTAGAAAAGACAGATAAGGAGATTCATGAGAATGTCAGGTCTACAGCTCACAGCCTGGGTACCAGGAGCCAGAGCCCATGTGTGCACGTGTGTGTGTACAGTTGTGTGTGTGTGTTACCTGCTGCTCTGCACTGGGGTGCTGACACCTAGCTTGGGCCAAGCGCAAGGACCCTGTGAAGGGGTTCACAAATGATGCCTGACTCCTGCGGGCGTATGTACTCTCTGCTGCTGGACTTGCTGCAGCCTCTCCAAGCACACCCGCCAGGACTACTGAGCTGAGTGCCATCAGTCTTGGGAAAAAACAGTGAGAATTTCCTAAAGCAATGTTTGGCAAACTTGACTAATATTCTTTTCAAAGGCCAAGAAATATTCCTATGGAGCCTCCGTTGACTTAAATTATTGCTGTGGAAATAAAGCAGCACAAACACAAACAGCTAAGCTTATAGTTGCTTTACAAGTGCAAAATAAAAAACAAATATATAAATTAAAGACACACAATTACAAACAGCAATAAAACTCTAACAACATTAATTTAATGTGACTACAGGCGTTTGTGAAACCAATTTGCCTTTTCTGTGAATATGGAACTGAATGCCATTCAGATTCTCCTGTAGGGTGACAGGCTCTCACGCCAAGTGCCGGGAAGTGAGTCAGAGCCTTACAGCAGTTGTGTGCGGATAGAGCTTGTTGCCTTTACCTCCACGGGAGTCAAACTGCCACCGGTGTCAGACTAGCTCATCCCGGACTTCGGTTACAATCCATTGCTTCTGTAACACTTTTAGTCTAGACTTGCTCCAAGCTGGGAGTCTTTGTGTCTCTGTAGAGGACTTAAAGATGTCTTATTTCTTTAATTCTAAGTTATTAAGCATCCAGAATGGGAATTTCCTTGAAGTCTAAGTCTTCTGCTTGCATTTACAACATCAGAACTATATTTTCCTGTAACATCTTTGAAATGGGGAGGAAGCACTTTATAATTACTAGTACCTTATAGTAGATGAAATAATGCAATATGTATGAGATTGATTAATAATTATATGAGGCTTATGAGCAGCAGATATATAAAAACATTGAGATAGCTTAAAATTCATAAACAAGCTTTCAGTTTTAAGTTTTATTTTGAAAAAAATGAAAACTTACAGAAGTTATGAGAATGGTATATGAATTCCGTATGCTCTTTATCAAGACCTGCCTGCTCTTCCTGTCTGCCCCTCTCTCCTGTGTCTCTGTCTCTCTTTCCATATATATAATATAGTACATATTATAGATAAACTTGTTATTTTTGCTGACCCATTTAAGAGTAATTTATAGTCACTCTATTAACACCAAATATTTCAGTGTGGATCGCCTAAGAACAAGTGCGAACACATTCTCTTTCATAATCATACTCAGAAAATGTATGTAGTATACAATGTAGTCCATGCATATTCAAAATTTGCCAGTCTTACCAATAATGTCCTCTTTAGGAATTTTTTCCTGGCCCTGTATCAAGGATCTAGGATCATACATTTCATTTACTTGGTAAGTCTTTTCCACCTCCTTTACTCTGAACAGTTCTTTAGTCTATCTTTCACTCATTAAATGTTCAATGAAAGTAGAAGGCATGGACTGAGATTTTTAGTCTTGTACATCAGGGGTCAGTTCTAAATGTTTTCCTTGTGGTCAGTTTTATAGACATCTGTTCAGTTCCTAGTCCCTCCCTCATTCCAATCCCCTCCATCTGGAGCCTTCTAGGAATCTGGGGACATGTCTTTCCGTTTCCTGGGCGCTCGTCCAGGTTGCTGCATCCAGCCGGCCTGCAGATCCCTTGGCATCAGCTCACAATCACGCTCATCTATTGGGGTCACCAATGAGGTTGGTTAGAAGCTATTTCTCTCTAGACACCCTGTCAGGTCTGCAGCTTCACATTTCTGTACATTTGAGGAAAAACAATGCACTCCGTACTCCTTCCCCAGTGGTGCAGGGGAAGACAGTGCTGCTGCAGGTTTCATGCAAACCGCATATTGCAGGGGCTTTAGGCATTTCCTTCTGACTGGATGGGTGCATTGTCTGTAACCACGATCTCCCTTTTTTCTCATCCTTTCCCTGCTCTCTCAGTCACAGCTGAAAACCTCTTTTGTCTGGAGTGAACTCTGTTCACTCTCTTTTAGTGGCAATTCAAGCATGTAGCTGACTGCTTTTGGCTATAAAATGCCTGTGAACAATATGGAGGAGCAAATATTCAAAACTACTCTTAGAAATCTAGACTGAAAAATAACGCATGGAAATCTGCTAAACACTGTAGAAGACGGGTGTTTGCTTTTTCTCGGTGGTCTTGGTTTAGGAATGTATTTGCTGTATTCAAAGTCCATTACAAAACCATGCCATACTCTTCCATCTCTGACCCAGGTTCTAACAAACAACTGGATAATGAAAGAGGAAAAGCCTCAGCCTGCCAGGTGATAGCAGAATGCACTTATTTGAGAAAATCTGGATTTCTAAGATTCTTTCAGTGGCAACTGGTAGAATCCAGGATTAGTTAAGTAGGCTCTCTTCATAGCTTACTGTCCACAGGAATATGGATCAATTTTAGAATAGTTTGAACACCTGTCTTTTTACAAGGTAAACAACAAATATTTAGGTAAATAAAAATACTTTTTACAAGGTAAATAACAAAAATTGGATTGTATTATTCTCTTAATTCAGTAGAAAGTCAGACCTGATAGAGCCAAGGTAGGGACAAAGCAGTCTGTGGAGGATTTGCAAATGGTCCTAAGCTTGAGAATGAGTGAGCAGGCAGGAGGGCTAAAAAAATGATCTGGAAGGCCTTTGCCAGTGTAGTACAGAACAGCTGAAATGCCAAGTCTTATCCAGGTCACTGGCTCTGTCTCCCCTGGGAGCTGAGTATATTCCCTTGTTCCTATGTTCATGCAGCAAAGGTCTTACAAGATGATTAGCTAGATTATTTGGGAAGCTAAAAAGTTGCGGCAGCATACACAGCTGTAAAATCAGCACAATGTTACCTGTCGCAGAAGTGCAAGAAAAGTGCTTTCTAGCCTCAGATCTCCGTCACAAACCCAGTTTTGGCAAAGACGAAGCAAGTCAAGGGTGGCAAGGTTAAATTTCTGCTCCATTTTGCAATGAGAGTTGGATATTTAGAAATATACAATGACTAAAGCAGGAGTTGCCTTCTCCAAGGGTGGCCAACACATCTAAGGGGTCCCTTCTGCTTTCCACCAACTGCGAGAGTAAATTGAGAGCAACGGGTTGAGGTGGGAGGTTACCAAGGACACCAGATGGCCCTGCCACCTGTCTAGCTGCTCTTAGTACAGCCATATCAAGATGTCATTTTACATGTGTCACTTCACTTAACAAATGAAGTTCAGAGAGGTTACACTGCTCCAGGATCCAAGGCTGTTGCCGGGCCAGAGCGGGTCGCTGGTCCGCTTTCAGAAACAGTGCTCCTCTTCAGACATCCTTTCCCAGTCTGCCAAGCACTGCCGCAGGCTCCAGGGCTGAGTCAATAGTGTGCAGTCAGAGTCCAAGTTCCCAGTTCAGACATTTGGTGCCCCACAGAACCTTATACAGGTCCCTGGTCTTCTTGGAGCCTGAATTGGCTAATTTGTAAAATGAGGCATAGGACATCACGTGGATGGGATGTGAGGCTCGTTTGCTCATGCATGCAAAGTGATTTCCAAACGTCGGTCTGGAAGCCTCTTAGGAATGTTTGCATTCCTGGGCTGCAGGAGTCTGTCTGACCCCAGCTCTAGTCCTCACTTCTTGTCCTTGGCATCACACCCAAGGACCTTTGCTGCCAGCTCACTATCAGCTCCCTAGGCCCTTCCACCAACCCAAATGACAGATGGGGCTGCTTTCCCCAGCCTGGCTGCCTTGATGGTCAGTCCAGTCTCTGCAGGACTCTGCTCCACAGATGAGCCTCCCAGCTGGAAGATCCCATAGGACTCAAAGACCTCAGGAACCCTACCTGGGTTCAGAGAGGTCACAGAGCCTTTGCACCCACTGGCCTGGGGTGCCTGAAGGGAATGGTCCCTCTGGGGAATGCCCTGGGGCTCACACTAGTGGGCAGCACACTCTTTCCATGCCACTGCCACCTCCTCACTCCCTTAGAGGGAAGGAGATGAGGGCCCTGTCTTCTCCTCCAGGGACCCACTCCCAACCAGGGCCCACCTGCTAGCTGCTGCTACCTACCCCCTCACTGGAACTGCACAAAGACCTCTCCTGATAAACACACATAGAATAGACCTAACATGGACTTTTCTTGCTTGGAGATGGGCTAGGCTCAGACTCTAAGTTCAGAACACTGGCGAAGAGATCAGGCATTGGCTCAGTGACGGGGCTCCGCGGCTGTGTGACCTGGGTCTCCTTCAAGTGGCTGCTTCTGCTTCCTTATCTACAACAGTAGTGGTTGCTGACATTAGCGAATTGGGTTCTGGGGCAACGCCTTAACGGGAATGGTGTCACTTGGTCTTCCTAAACACCCCAGGAGAGGTGGGCCCATTTCTCCATCTTATAGGTGCAGGTAACTGAGGCATTTGGAGATTCTGGAACTGTCCCAGGGCCTCACGGTGGCCGGGTTCAGTAGCATCAGGAAAAATACTTTAGCCCAGGCCTGGCTGAGGGCAACATAAATGGACATTTTTTGTTAATAGTTTCCACATATTCTGGGCTGGTCTGTGTCGACCCTCTCTTAGTTTTCCAAGGGTCAGCACCTCAGACCCTGCCCTCCATTTCTGCGCAGCAGAAGGGGCTTCTCTCCTTGGCTCCCGAGGGTCCTGTGGAGTGAGGGTAGGAGGCCCACAGCCAGCAGGTGAGTCTCAGTCCAGAGGTGCCCTAGACGCGCCCCCACCCCCTGGCTCCCAGATCCCGCCTCCCCTTAGGAATAACTGCCTCCGTGGGCAGGGGACCGCCGGTCGCATTGCAGCTGTGTGCTCTCCGAGTCACCAGCGATCACCCTTGCAGAACCTCAGTTTTCTCATCTGGGAAATGGGGCTGGTGAAAGTGACGCCAAAGATACTGGAGCGAACCGATCGCGCGGCGGCTCCCACGCCCGGTGCGGACCTCGGGACCCAGCAGCCCCAGCCCGGCGTGGCAGGCGGCCCGAGGGGCGGGCCGGGGGCGGGCGCGGTCGCGGGCGCGGGGCGGGCTGGCGGCAACCGGGCCAGGCGGCGGCGCTCTCCCGCGTCACAGCGCCGGGCGGCGGCGGGGAGATGCGGCTGCTGGCACTGGCGGCGGCCGCGCTGCTGGCGCGGGCTCCGGCCCCGGGTAAGCGCGGCGGGGCCGGGCGGGCGCGGGGCGGGTGGGGGCCGTCGGCCGCGCGGGGGAGACCGGGGCTCCGGGCCTGGTGGGGAGGCCCGCCGCCTCCAGGAGCGGGCCAGGGGCGGCGCTGTCACCGTCGCCGGCGCGCTCCGGTGGGCTCGCTGCAGGTCCGGGGGTCGCGGCGGTCCCTCCCAAGGTTCGGAGGACGCCTCCCCCGAGCGCGGTCCCCGTCCCGACCTCGCCCGGGGCTGGGCACTCTCGCAGCAACCGCGTCCTTCCCAGCGCAGGCCCCGAGGGGAGATGCAGCACAGCGCAGCCCAAGCCGGTGGCTCGCTGTCCTTCTTTCCAGGGCAGTCAGGACACACAACTCTTGGCAGGTTCCTCAGAGCAGCAACTTCCCTTTCACTCTCTTTGGAGAGTTACTTGGAAGACGAATCTGGAGCAGCTGGATCTGCCCTGGCCGGAGGTGGGGAACGGGGACTTGCGCGCGGGCCTGTGGAGGTGCCAGGCCTGGTGAGAGGGACATCCACGGCTGGACGCAGCGACGCCTCTCCCACCAGCACCCTGCTTGAGGACAGCTTCTTGGTCCACACTGGTGGCTTTCATTCGGGTTTTACTGTTCCCACTTGTAAGCAGCTGAAGAATTTTCTCTCTTTGTTCCCCACAGCCCTGTCCGCTGCCCCAGGGTAGTAGTGGCCATCCTGGCTGGAATAACAGCAATCATACAGGTATCGATGGTCACTTTCCCTGGGTGCCTATCTGGGCCTAGCTCATTTAATAACAACAATTCCAAGTAATGTGGACTACAATACGTTTATATATCCAAGTATTAAAAAAAAAAACTTTAATCTCACCAATAACCTCTGAAGGAAGTGCTATTATTATCCCCATTTTATAGATGAAGAAACTGAGGCTCAGGCCCATGGACGAACTCACCTTAAGTCACTAGGCCTGTAAGTGGTGGAGCTGGGATTTGAACCCAGGAAGCTTGTCTCTAGGCTCTGTGTCAATAACCACTAAACTGTGTTGCCATTGTTTTTGAAAATTAGGGAACTGATGCTCAGAAGTAGGTAATTTTCCAAGAGTGATCCAACTACCAAGTGATAGAGCTGGCATTTCAGCCAGCATCACACCCTAGATGGCAGTCTGAGGAGGAGGCACTTGGCTAACAGTGGGAAGAAATCCATCCAGGGTCCCTCAGCTGTGAGTGCAGCCAGGCTCCCAGTGAACCTGATATCCTTGCTGCGGGAAATTTCCCAGTTGTCACTGTCTTGGCTGGAAAAATGATGAGAAGTTTGACTTGGATTGTGGGCAGAGCGAGTTCTCGTGGCCTCTGTGGAGTAGCCAGTAGCCAGTGGTCCTTCCTCTCCCAGGCCCCATGATCACCTTCTTAACTGAAGAAGCTGTCAGAGTGGGTGTCCCAGAGATTGGCTTTTGGTGGGGATCAAGGGCATTCTCATGTTTCCAGGAGTCCTCGGGAGCCTTGAGAGCTGGAATTCAGGATTCTTTAGGGTCCGCCCTGGCTGTGCCCAGGGTCAGATCTGGGGAATGATAATAGCTCCTGCCTGTGGGACACTCATTGTGTGTCACTCACTCTTCTAAGTGCTTCATTCATGACTCCTCACCACGATCCTGCTGGGAGGGGCTGGCAGACCCACTTTATACATAAGTCCCCAGCTTCCTAACCGCTGCACTTTTCTATCTCTCCATTTTGGGACTGAGCAGGACCCAAGTGGTCACCCACGTCTCAGTTTACAGGAAAGAAAACCAACAGACAATATATTTACTATAGCATATTTGTAGTATGGAGTGGTGGCTGAGCTGTCTTTGAAGCCAGATCACTTAGGATTGAATTCCAGCCCTGCCACTTACTTTGTGAGCTTGAACAAGGGCTTAGCCTCTCTGTACCTCAGTCCTCTTGTCTATAAAATGGGAATGAACAGAGTATCAGGATAAATTGAGAAAATGCATCCAAAGGGCATAGGGTTTGTACCCAGCAGGTATTAGCCTCTATCATTGGGCAAGGTAATATTTTTATCCTGGATGGAGCTATTTTCAGGTGATGGGCTAATGTGAGTGAATCAGTCCATGGGCTAGGTCTGGTATCACCTCTGCTTAGTGCTCAGTAAACACTGGCTTCTGGTGCCAAGGACTGTTAAGTAATACAGTAGTGTTTCTTTCAAAGATTTAGCTGTATGAATTCAGACTATCCTTTTAATAAGAAAGCCCACTGCTGCTGATCAGTACTGACAATTTGCATTCCTTATAAACTTAGAGGCTCTGGTCTCCCTGAGGTAAGTGGGTGCAGTTTCTTCAGGCAGAGAGGAAGTGGAAGGCACAGAGCCACCAGCACATCCCTGGCCTGCTCGGACCGAAGGACTGTGCCCACCTCTGCATCCCAGGTGAGGCTGGTGCCTTGTTTCGTTAGCTGTCCTTGCTCCCCTGCACCTGGAAGCGGCCGTCTCCTACTTCACAGTGAACAGGTTATCCTATTCAGCTACATGGATGTCCTTCTAGGCTGTTTTCAGAGCTGTGTTAGTCCTTTTTGTGACATTATGCAAATGTAAATAAGGGGGTTAGACACCTTAACTGTGTCCACAGGAATTTGAGGTTCATCTACAAACATAACCAGCTACATGACTTGTGGGATTCAATGTCAAATGAAAATGTGGGGCTCCTCATTAAAATGTATTACAGTTTCAAAAAACCAATGGCAGAGATTAAACCTAGCTGGGGGAGTGAGGCCTTCCAAGCATGGGGTCCTGTGCCTGCAGGTCGTGGACCCACAAAGCCCACTGTACTCACAGGATGGTGTACATGTCACTTTCTATTGCTCCCACCTTCCCAGTCTCAGGGCATGCAAACTACATCTGAATTTTAAAGGTGTTTTTGCATCAGAGCCTATACTTACTGTGAAAGGCATCATTTTCCCATTTTTTGGATGGGGAAACTGAAACTCCAGGAGGCTCACACCTAACACAATCAGGTTTTCTGTCGGATGCCAGCTTCTGGCTCTTCACCCAGATCCACCAAGCTGACCAAGCCACTGCTTCTGTGTCTCATCGTTTCTCCCCAGCAACCTGGGAAGGCCTGGGACCATGGGCATCCCAGTGCTCACCCCGTGTGGTGCCCAGGACTACCAAGTCCTGGAGCATGCGCTTGTTGGAGATACGGGATTCAGTGCAGCAGGAATCCCATCCCTCTGTTTGTATCAGTCTCTTTCTTATCAGTTTTGTTATATTCCTTCTTCTAGAAGTGGCATTGGGGACCCTGATTAGGGTAGGGAATGCCTTTTGAGGCCCATATGTTGGCAGGGGTGGCTGTCAGGCCATAGTGGGGTACAGCTCACCAGGAGGCACTGACCTTTCCATTTCCATCCTGTACGGGGTCCCTCCTGCCTCAGGGCCTTTGCAGAGATGGGGCTCCCTCCTTGGAAGATCACTCCTTGTTGCTACCTTGAACTTTATTTCATTAAATCCAAGTGAGTCTTCAGCTGAAGCTCACATCCCCAGAGTCCCTTCCCTGACCCCAAAGTCTAGATCAGGATCTTGCCATGATTTTCCTAAACCCTACACTTTTACTCTGTGGCACGTGACACTGTAGTTATATTCTCCCATGTCTTTTCTCTGATGAGTGGCTGCCTTACCCACTGGACTTCCTGCTGCACAAGGTCAGGAATGTTGCCTTCTTCTTCACAATGTGTCTGCTGCATGAGGCTTAAGCTGGAAGAAGCAGGAACTGTGAGTGGAGAGGTACATGGGGAGGGGGACAGTGGGTCTACCTCCCACCTCAATTCTCCGTAACACAGGATCACAAAACAAGAAGTTAATTTCTTCTTTGAGCCAGAGTGACTTTGGCTATCTTTCCTAGGCCAGGAGAGGGAGGATCTCCCTGCCTGGCTGCCTCATCTACCTGGTGAAGGAAGGGGAGAGTGACACCATCGGGTCCTGCCTGGTGGCTGGCATGGCCTGTGATTACTCAGGCTGCCCCTCTGACGTGCTGGGCTTGCAGGGACTGTCATTCAGACTGAGATCCAGAGGGAAGAGCCTGGGCTTCTGGGGATCCTGCACCCTGTCTTCTGCCTTTGGACGTTGGTGTACCTGCTTCCCATCGTCCTGTCCTCTGATTGCCATTGGTGTTCCCTCTGCTGAGCCCTATGGTCCTGATGACTGCAGGAGAGATAATGGACTCCCTTTCTCTTACTATTGACATAAACACCCAACTGAGTCACACTTGCCAGGCCTTGGGTGCCCTACCTGCATTCCCTGTCCTCCCTCCTGCCTTGCCCCGTCTCACAGTTGCCTGGATACCTGTGCCACCTTTGCTGGGTTTAAGGCAGCCATCTCCAGGGCTGGAGAGGAGAAGAATGTTACTCAAGGCACCCAGCTTTGCTGAGAAGACTTGTCACAGGCACAGGGATCCCACAGCTTGAATGGCTTATGTCCTCTGGCAAAGCTTTCAGACTTGGTGGGGTCCGTGGCCATCACGGTTCCAACCATGCCACCTACCTCCTGGTGCTGAAGGTGGCAGGTAGAGGGCTGGAATGAAGTTGCTGTGAACACGGCTGGATCAGTGTGCTTAGGCTGTGCTAACAGAGTACCACGGGCTGGGGGACTTACACAGCAGAAATGTACTGTCACATTTGGAATCCGGAAATCCAAGATCAAGGAGCTGGCAGGGTTGGTTTCTCCTGGGGCTTCTCTCCTTGGCTAGCAGATGCCGCCTTCTCCCTGTGCCTTCACATTGCCTTCCCTCTGTGGGTGTCTGTGTCCTCCCTCGTCTCCTCTTCTTATAAAGACCATTGATACTAGATGAGGGCCCACCTTAATGACTTTATTTTAACTTAATTACTCCTTTAAAGACTCTGTCTGCAAATACAGTCCCATTCTTAGGTCCTGGGGCTAAAGCTTCCACAAACGAATTTTGGGAGGACACAATTCAACCCAGAACCAAGGTCTTTGCACTTTGGTGGAAGAAACAGAGGCTTGTGTCGTTTGTAAAAGAATATGGGCAAAATGAAGGCAGGGAGATATGCCGATAGAGAAACAAAGAGGGTTCATCCTGGGAGGCTAGAGTATAGTCCTTTCCCTTTCCCGGGAGCCCCTGACCCTATCCTGAGCTGCAGAAGTGGAAGGGTTACTAGCTTGCCTCCAGGATGGAATCTGGCCTCCCATGGGGACTGGAGCACTTGGCACGTCCTTCTGGTTTCAGTCACTGTATATAATCCCTCCTCCATGTAGCATTAATAGGAGGAGCCTGGGGCGTGGGGTCCTGGCTGTACTCTCATCCCACCCATCTTGTTTCAATTTCCTGCCTTCCTCAGCTCTCCTGGCCTCCACTGGGGAGCTCTTGGGGGCGGGGTGGGGCTGGACTTCACTTCTGGAAGTCAGCTGCTGCATCTTTGCTGCCCTCTCTGCCCACCCAACCCCTGGCAGCTGTTGGAGCTGGGTCAGCCGGTGTCCCCAGCTGCTGCATTCCTCACCAGGGAGCTCCTGCGTGGACTTCACACAGGGCTTCAGCAGTGAGGAAGAAATGCCTTCCTACTAATTGAACATGGCCTATGGGCCAGGTGCCCACCAGGTGGGCAAGATGCAGGGGAAATGGTGGGGCCAATTCCTCTTCTTTTGCCTTGCAGGAGGGGCTTCTGATGACAGCGGGATTGCTACCAGAGCAGGTCTCTCCTTTGGCTACACGTTAGTCTGTGGCCCTAAGTATGTCCCAGGCTGGCTTTGTCCTGCATCACTGCAGGCATAGGAGACCTCATACCCATCCAGCGGAGAGAGTCCAGCTGAGCCTTAACCTTTTTCTTCTGAGCTCACTTCCATATGTATCAAAGACTTTGGTGTTTTAATCACAGGCTAGATCTGTGAATGGAACTGTGTATGAGAAAAGGGACTTTATGGGTGTGATGATGTCAAGATTCATGGAATTGCCCTTGAGTATCCTGTGGGCTAGTGCTTGTCTTCTGAGAGATGAGCAAGAAAATTAAGGGAAAATTACCCTCAATTCATCTGTCTTGAGGTGTTCAGTTATTAAATCAATAGTGGAAGCTGTATAGGAGGATGACCTGTTGCCTGGATTTTTATGATGAAGAATAGTTTTTATCTACCTTCCTCAACCCTCGGCAAAGGCCACCTGCTTGCAGCCCCACAGCCTCCTTGTCAAATGTTCACATCTTGCTTGATCTGTTTTTCCTTTTTCCTCCTTGCTTCCCTGCAGCACTGCCGAGGGGTCCGCCCTGCCCCAGGGCGACTCCCCACCCATAGCGTATCTGGCATCAGGCCAGGGACAAAACATTAAAGCCGGCTGTGGGGTGAGGTGTGGGGAGTGGTGGGGGATCAGATGTGGGCTAGACATTTTTAAGAATTCCAAAAATCTAAATCTTTTACGTGAAATCTGAATTTTAAAGGTCAGCAACTAATTACAAAATTTTGAAAAATACTTCTGGGTCACGAGGTCATTGTTTAGCATCCCACATGGACAGGGTGGTCCCATAGATGAGGCAGTGGAGGCCCACAGAGGCTCACCCCCAAAAAAGCCCCTCCTCTGGAGAGGTGAGGGGCCGCCTGCCTCTGTGGCTAGGCAGGGCATTATGTCTGCAAAGTCCAGGACGCCCAGTGCGTGGAGGCATTTCCCGGCTTCTGGCCTGTGGGCTGTCCACAGAGGGACCTGGGGCTCTCCTTATCCTCTCTTCTCCCCTTTTTCTCTGCAGAGGTCTGTGCGGCCCTCAATGTCACTGTGTCCCCAGGGCCCGTGGTTGACTACCTGGAGGGGGAGAATGCCACTCTCCTCTGCCACGTCTCCCAGAAGAGGCGGAAGGACAGCTTGCTGGCTGTGCGCTGGTTCTTTGCACACTCCTCCGACTCCCAGGAGGTCTTGATGGTGAAGATGACCAAGCTCCGGGTGGTGCAGTACTATGGGAATTTCAGCCGCAACGCCAACCGGCAGAGGCTGCGCCTGCTGGAGGAGCAGCGTGGGGTGCTCTACAGGCTCTCTGTCTTGACACTGCAGCCCTCGGACCAAGGGCTGTATGTCTGCAAAGTCCAGGAAATCAGCAAGCACAGGAACAAGTGGACGGCCTGGTCCAACGGCTCCTCAGCCACGGAAATGAGAGGTGAGGGTTCCGTCTCCCTGGGGAGAAGCGGTAAGGGGGGCAGGACCCCTTCTGCAGCCACCACCCAGGGGCCCCTGGGTTGGCTCTGATGCACTAGAATATACCTTGTGGGCCTCTGTTGGCCACAGACATGAGTCATGTCATGGGGTGAAGGTAGATCTTGACCTGGACACTGGCTAACATGCTGTGTAGACATAGAAGTGGGAACAGAAAGGACCATGGGCCTGGCCCAGCATGGCCCAGCCCACCCTCTGGGCAAAGCCTCTTAAGTGTCTGCAGTTGCCCTGGCTGTGTGCTGTCAAGGGTCAACACAGCTGGACCCTGGTCAGAGGGGTCAGGGTGGATTTTATTCAGCGGTAGCTATTGCAGTAGAGAAGGGAGCCTGGCATGAACTGGGTTCAGCTCTGATTTGTGCAGATGTGACTGGTTGTTTTCAAAGGAGAATGAGTGAGGGCTGGTGTGAGTGGGGACTCAGTAGAGTCAAAGAAGTGTGAAAATTGCAAAAAGCAGTAGGGAGGGTGTTTGGCTCATGTGGAACCTGTCTGGGCTTGCTAAGGTTCTTATACAAGTTTGGCTTCTACCTTCCCACAGAGATGGGGAGACGAGGGTTTTGTCTTCAGGTGTTGGCTGGAACAAGCAGTAACTGCTTTTGGCAGCCTTGAGTTTTCTCAGGCAGGTACTTTCAGAAGGTCATCCTTGGCATAGACATACGGCCTTGAGCCATTCGAAACTATGTTAGTGTTTGTTGGAGTCTTTAGGCCAAGGTTGAGGCTTAGTCGAGAAAAGGTCCTGAGGAGCCTGGCTGGAGTTTGGCTAAGGAGAGCATCTATGTCAGTGCTCAGCCTCCCACCCAGGTCTGTGCAGCCTTGATGGCTTTGGCTGGGGGTGCCGGGCACCCATGGAGAGGCATGCATTGGGAAGTCTTGCTGTGAGTTGTCAGGCCTAGGAGTAGGGCAGGCTGATTGCCTAGTGGAACTGATCCAAGCTTAGGCAACAGCTCGCCAAGAAATTCGTGAGGAAGTGGGCAGAGGACCAGGGGTAGCCCTGCCTTCCTGAAGACAGATAGGGGTGATGGGCAGCGCTTCTGGAACATCTCAGCTACCAAGTGCCATATTTTGGGGCTGTCATTTTTTTATGACTAATGTTTCTATTCAGGAAGACACCTCTGGCAATTTTAGTAAGACTTTCTAATATACACTAAATGATGCCTTGGATTGCTTTGAAATTGAATTTAGTTTGGCGCAAGATCAAGAGGATCACAAAGGAGAGCTGATAGTCTCAAATACGAAAAAGCATCTAATTTTATTGTACACATATAATATTTAAGGCCTTGGTGATGTCATTTTGATAAGCCTTTTTAAAGGACAAAACTTAGTTGTTAAAAGTATTTTTAATGTCTTATATAAATAAAGAACATGGAATAAAATAATTTATATAGAGATTCTTTACAGTAGTTCAATGTTACTTATCTTCGGAGTTTGCTTGTAATGTTCATAAGCACAGAATGATTTATTAACTAGAATGTGCAATTTTTCTCCTTAAGAAAATTAATTGAAGAAAACCAATGACTATTGGTTTATTATTTTCACACAAAAAAGCATAAATACATCAGATCATCAAGGGCTGAGCTGAGAACCCCCTGCAAATACCACTTGGCTCTGAAAAACAGGACCTTTTATATATATATACGTATGTGTATATGTATATATACGTGTGTGTGTGTATATATATATGTGTGTATATATATATATACGTGTGTGTGTATATATATGTGTGTGTGTGTGTATATATATATGGGGGGTGTGTGTGTGTGTGTGAGAATGGTGTTGTTTTTGGTCTTTGTGTCACAGTGTATTCTGGAGTCATAGACTAAATCTTTAGGTAGTGATGACACCCTGCCAAATGAAATATATAAAAAGATTTGCTACCTTCAAGTAAGCACAGTCATGTAGCTTGTTGGTCAATGTGAATCTCATTTCAGTGAGTGAAGCTGGGTTCAGTCTAGACCATTTGTTTGGGAACTTGCTCCAAAAACATGAGGTAATTTTTAAGATGCACTGGAAATAAGGATCTCTTCCCCCTTCTTCTCTTGCTCCCGGCACTTTCCTGCCCTGGTCCTCCCCTCCTCAGCTCCTCTCCCCTTCCCTTCTTCCTCTGTCCTCTCTCTATCTCTCTCTTTCTCTCCCTCTGTCTGTCTCTCTGTCTCTGTCTCTCTCTCTGTCTCTTTATTCTGTCTTTCTCTTTGTCTCTTGGTCTCTCTCTGTCTCTCTCTGTCTTTCCATCTCTGTCTCTCTCTCCCTCTGTGTCTCTCTGTCTCTCTCTCCCTCCCCCCTCTGTGTGTATCTCTCTGTCTCTCTTTCTCTCCCTCTGTGTCTTTGTCTTTTTCCCTCTGTATCTCTGTGTCTCTGTCTCTCTCTGTCTGTGTCTCTGTCACTGTTTCTCTGTCTTTTCTTTTCTCTCTCTGTGTCTGTGTCTCTGTCTGTCTCTCTGTGTGTCTCTGTCTCTCTCCGTGTCTGTCTCTCTATACATATATCTCTGTATTTCTCTTGTCTCTCTCCACTTCTCTCACCCACCCTTCTCTGACCTCTCACCCAGAAGTGATTCTACCCTCCCAGCCGAGCTCTGCCTCCTTTGCCATGTCTGCTCTGCCTCAGCCCCTGTGTGGGGCCATGATTTGCTGATGGAAAGATTCAAAACTTAGGAAGCAATGACCATACCTTCTAGAACATTCTATGTAGGCTTCCAGGGGACTGTTCCAAGGCAGTTAAGGAAAGGTAACTGCAAGCAAATGACATGAAACTAGACAGGCTGTTTGGGTTGGAGCATGTTCATCCTAGGCTGGGGCTATGTGGCATCTTGGCTGCCTATTTTTCCTGGGCAGGGCCCGGAGGGGCCCATGGCTCCAGCCTCCCAGAACACCTTTCCTGGGTCCTGGGCCTTGTCCCTCTCCAAGGACCTTATTTTCCTAAATCTACACCTTTTTTTTTTTTTTGAGACAGAGTCTCCTCACTCTGTCGCCTAGGCTGGAGTGCAGCGATGCCATCTGGGCTCACCGCAACCTCTGCCTCCCAAGTTCAAGCGATTCTCCTGCCTCAGCCTCCTGAGTAGCTGGGACTACCTTCTAATACTACCCCACCCTTTGCCCTTCACCACAGACTTAATCATGTTCTCCTTCATGCAGAGTTCTTGATGTGAGTTAAAATTGCTTGTCTTTCACTGTAAACCCCCAGAAAGAAAGGCTGGCGCCTGGTCTCTCCTCATCTCCATGTTGTGGGCAACTTGTCCAGCACAGGGAGGGTGACTCGTGATGATGTATTTAAAGAATGACTCCCGGCATAGAGAAGAGCCATAGGAGTGTTGGCTTTTATTATCTGTCCTGATTTCCATATGTTGGTTGTTTTCTATTGCAAAAGTAATATAGTGTAATATAGTTCAATTATAGAAAACATGGAAAAATACTGAAAGGGTTTAAAGAAGAAAATAAAAATGACTTACCATATCTCTACTCAGGCACAACTTAACATTTCAGTGCAAATCCTTTCAGGCATTTTATGCAAATATAAATTTAAAACCTAATTTCAATCTTACTGTAAAGAGTGCTCTGTGACTGGCTTTTCTGATATTACTAAATAGTGTGCACATTTTCCCTTGTTAAATATGCTTCCAAAACATAATTTTAATGATGGAATCGTGTTCCATCATGCAGATGGACCACAATTTAGCTTCCTATGTATTGTTACTGGACATTTAAAGCTGCTCTAAATCCTTGTCAATAAATCTCCATGACCTTAGCATAAAGCCCTGGAAACAAAACTGCCAGGTCCAAAGGTCTACCCAGTTTAAAGATGGACACAATTTTAAGAAGTGAATTGACCTCTAAAATAGTTTGTGCATTTATATTCCCACCAGCATTGAAAATGCCTTTTCCCATGAGTTGGTTTACATAAGAGCTACCAATTTTATGTGGTTAATTTTACATGTTGAGTAGGATGCCCAGATAGCTGGTTAAACATTATTTCTAGGTGTGTTGCTTCTATTTCTCTGGCAGTCATATATACTTTTTGAGGATGATGATGATAATGAATGTCTGCAACAGTGCCTGGAAAACAACTGACCCTCAATACATACTTGATGCATGCATAAAATGTTCTTTGTCAAGTGGCATTAGCACCTGTTGCTGTGGATGACCTTGAAGTAGGCATGACTTGGTGGATGTAGTCATCCTCTCTGGAATGCCTCACCTCTTTTTCCCTTGATCTATTCTAATCATACATATCTTTTGGGGTCCTAGATCCATCTTTCCTCTTCCATCAATGCCTTCTTTGGGCATGAGGGCTCTCCCACTGGTGACATCTTTTAGCTTCCGTTTTTAGCCCCGTAGACACAACATTATGTAGTCATGCCATTGTTTTTCAAGCTGCTGTGGTACAGGGATAATGTCAGGAATATTATACATAAAAGAATCGGCTGGGTTTGGTGGCTCAGGCCTATAATCCCAGCACTTTGGGAGGCCAAGGTGGGTGTATCACGAGGTCAGGAGTTCAAGACCAGCCTGGACAGCATGGTGAAACCCCATCTGTACAAAAATACAAAAATTAACCAGGCATGGTGGCAGGTGCCTGCAATCCCAACTACTCAAGAGGCTGAGGTGGAAGAATCGCTAAACGCAGGAGGCGGAGGTTGCAGTGAGCCAAGATTGTGCCGTTGCACTCCAGCCTGGGTGACAGAGTGAGACTCGGTCTCAAAAAAACAAAACAAAACAAAACAAAAGAACCAAACAATGCAAAAACTAAAATGTGCAAGTATCCTTCTCCCACCCACAACTTAATATCCCCAGTTCCACTCCCATTGTCAGAGATAATCATTGTCAATAATTTGGTTCAGATCTTTCAAATTTCTCTCCTATTGACATTCATACACACACACACACACACACACACACGCAAACACACTTGTATTTTAACAATAGTGCATGTATTGCTTTATAAGTGTTGTAGATATTACATGTATTAGTTTGTAACTTACATAATAATATAGTGAGACAATACCAAACTGTATCCAATCATTCCCACAGTGATTGATACACACTTAGGGATCTTCCAGTGTTTCACCAACATAAACAGTGCTTCAGTGAAATCCTTGTACATCTTTGCAAATACATCTGTTAGATTCCTGGAAAGGGAATTGCTGGCCTAAGGGTAAGCATATTTAACATTTTTATAGACAATGCCAAAATGCTATTGCTGAAAAGACTTTACAAATGTATACTCTATCATTGCATGATAATGTCTATTTTCCTGAAGCCTCTTTAACAATCAATATTATTAATCTTTTCCATTATTTATCACAATGATGGGAAAAATATTTCGCTGTTGTTTTAATTTCGATTATTATATTCAATACAATGCAGTGCAATTTAATTTCTGTTGTTGTATTCAATTATTAGTGAGGCTGAGCATCTCTTCATATGTTTAGTCATGGTTTGTTTATTTATTCTGTGAATTGCCTGGCTATAACCTTAATAATTGGGTTGCTGTCTTTTTTTATATATGTGTATGTGTGTGTGTGTGTTGAGTATGTATAGATCTGATTATTAATTTTTTAGCTGTTATATATGGTACAAAATTTTCTTCCTGTTAGTTACTTTTCTTTCTACTTTGTTTATGTTTTCTTTTACCATATAGATATTTCACATTTCAGGATATTTATTTAGTCAAGTTTGATATTTTTTCCTTTGTGGCATTCTTTTCCAGTGGAATTTTTATTGAGGTGTAATTTACATTCAATAAGTTGCACATGGTACTTTGGTTTTCTATCAAATTCTGGAAGGGATCCCCTGACCCAAGCTTATAAAAATATTTTCCATATTTTTCTCTAATATTTTTAATATTTAAAAGAAAGCTTTACTCCTTTATCTCCTTGGAATCTGTTATTTTATATAAGGTATACAGTAGCTAATTTATTTTTTCTTTACAAAAGGCTAAAATGTTATCCCTATACTACCTGTTGAAGAAGTATTTTTCTAGCTTTAAATGTCACATTTTTTATAAGCTAAATCCCTATGTTTAAATGAAAAATTTGTACATTTTATCAAATAGCACTATTTTAATTATTATAGGTCAGATATCCTCATTATTTTTTAAATTGTCTTAGCTATTCTTATATATTTAGTTTTCTTTAAGATGATCTTGAGGATCAACTTACCAAGTTATGTAAAAATTATGTTGGTGTTTGACTGGGATTTCATTAGCTTATTATACTACTTTGTTGTTGGCATATACATCTTAGATATCGTTATGATTTTAAAGGTTCTTATCCAATAACTTGTATTCATTTATGTAGTCAGGGTGGTTTTTTTTGTTTCGTTTTTAAATACAATTTTTTTTTCACATGACTCTTGAACATTTTTATTATGCTTACTTCTAGGTATTTTATAACTGTAATTAGGATATACCATCTCCTGCTATGCACACATATATACGTGCAGCTTTTACATTGGTATTGCTGGTGTAGAGAAAAGTTTGACTTTTGTTGAGTTATTTTGGCAACATAATGAATTAGCTTATTATTTCGGATGTGGTGTTTCTCAGTTGCATTTCAGTAGTGTCTATGAATTTGTATCTCATTATTTTCCTACTGTATTGCATTCGCCAGTACTTTAGAGATACTGAGTCATCTACCTGTGCCCTTTTTGTATGACACTACTGTGAGTTAACCTACCATTTGGGTTTTTATCTTGACCACATCTTTCTATCTAGTCCATATGACTACTCTTAAAGACTGTCAATTGCCTTATTAAAAGCCAGCTTTGAGGCAACCATGGCTTTTTAACGATCTCCACTTGTAAACCTACCACAAAAGTAACTTACATTGCCCTGACAAAACCTCTTAGGAATTTATCCTTCCCTCCCTCCCTCCCTCCCTCCCTCCCTCATTCCTTCCTTCCTTCCTCCCTCCCTCCCTCCCTCCTTTCCTCCCTCCCTTCCTTCCTCCTTCCTTCCTTCCTCCTTCTTTCCTTCCTTCCTTCCTCCCTCCCTCCTTCCCTCTTTTCTTGCTTTCTTCTTCTTCTTCTTTTTGATTTTTGGACTTGAGACAGCGTCTGACTCTGCCTCCCAGGCTGGAGTGCAGTGGCACTATCTCAGCTCACTGCAACCTCCTCCTCCCGGGTTCAAGTGATTCTTCTGCCTCACTGCCACCACACCCAGATAATTTTGTGTTTTTAGTAGAGATGGGGTTTCTTCACGTTGGCCAGGCTGGTCTCAAACTCTTGACCTCAGGTGGTCCACCGGCCTCAGCCTCCCAAAGTGTTGGGATTATAGGCATGAACCACCGTGCCCTGCCTCCTTTTTTAATGTCTTAAAACCTCATTTAAAAATGCATTCCAGAAACCTGTCAGAGATAGATGAAAGTCCACTAGCCTATGGTTTTTATAACTTATTTATCTCTCTCTCTCTCTTTTTTTTTTCCCCACAAGTGAAACACTTACATGCCTCTAGCCATGTGACTCCTTTTCTATTTTCTAGGTTTTCTCGCTTTTCCTTAACAGGAGTTTTTTTCTGACCTGTCATCACTTAAGAAAGGTGAGGCATTCTTCTCTGAGGAGGGAAGGGATGAGAAGGTGGTGAGGGAGCCCACTGGCTGCGAAAGGTCATTACTGGGAAGGCTCACCTGTTGGGATGCCGAATAGAGTAAACCTGTGGATATTACTGGGGTGCCACAGCCATATTGTCATGAACGCTGATTAAAATGTCTCAACTGGGGGATTGAAATTGTTTATCCATATTACAGTGGAGTCAAGTCTTTGATCACAACACGAGTCTATATCACTTGGACTTTGATTTACCTCTCTGAGTGGGAAAGAAAGGGATACAGGCACAGGGGTGCAGGGATTGCCTACAACCTGCAGCCTGTGGCTTTCATTCTGCACCCCTAAGATGGTTGTCCCCAACAAAGTCTAGTCTGTGAGTCACGTGCTTGAAAAATGCTTTATGAACATCATGCAAAATTAAAAATCAGAAGGAAAAAATCCAAGGCCAATCCAAATAACCAGTCCACCCTAGCATCTGCAGTGGTCTCTGCTTACTTTGCTGTATGTATTTTTCATTTTACCCAAAATCTGGGTACACCCTTGAACGTTTGTGTATGGTGATTAAAAAAAATAAGTATAAATTGTTGGAAAAAAAATACATGAATAAATGAACTCCTGGAGACACTTCTGAAAGTGTTTGGCTAAGAAGTACACACTGTATTAATTTTGAGCAGGGCATAAGCTGCCTTTATGTTTTATTGTGCAAAATTGTTGAAGTATGGTAGAGAATTGGGGATTTTGAAGCATCTGGAAATGTTAAGTGGGGTTTATCTGCAAACCAGGTATGTGGAAGATTGAGGGAGGAGCTCCCTGGTATACCGAGGGTTCCTATTGTCGTCATGGGGCACAAAATGATACTACAGAAGTGAAGATTGAAAGGGAGAGAATCTCCGGAGGATGTGGAGCCAGGCCTGGCTTATTTCACAGAATCTCATGCCAGATGAACTTGTGATGTCGTTTTTATTACCCAATGGTAAAAGGACAGGCTAGAAAAAAACGCAGTTTCTCCATTTGCCTGTGCCATGTGACAATTTCACTGGGTGAGGAATCCTGCTTAGCGAGACAATGGATTGAAAAGTCCTAGGTGACATGTGGCATTGGAACCCCCTAGAGAGGTTTCTAGTGGAAATCATGAGGGTGAATGTTAGGTTTGATTTCCTTTGATTGTTTTATCAATGACATTGAGAAGGGAGCCCACATCACCCTAATGAACTTTACAGAAAATACAAAACTGGGAAATGTTCTTAACGTCAGCGAGAAATAAAACATAATAAAAATGATTCCAGAGCGGTAAGAAATATAGGCAGGAAATAACAAAATGAAATTCAATTTGAAAAATGGCACAGCAATACATGTGGGGAAAACAAATCTCAAGCATTGCTGGATAGGCACCAGGGGGCCAGGAGGCTCTCTCTGCGAGAGGATTCGGAGTGACAATAGCAGTGAATCAGCCGCGCGTTTGCAACGTGAGACCACAGCTCAGCAGCTGGTGTTGTTTCCGTCCGCGTACAAATTCGACCTGGAGCCCCTGAGAAGGAGGTGATTGTGTCGTAGGTACTACACTGGTGAGACCCTAACCGGGACTACACAGTCAGCTTTGGGAACCTCATTTCCAGGCAGATAGATTTAAGCTAGAGAACAGTGGCAAATGTGATGAGGAAATGAGCAGCCACTTCAGAGACAGGATCCGTTCTATGTAGGAAGCTTTGCTCGGCTCAGTCAAGAAATTGCATCAGAAAATAGTATGGATGATGATGTCCAGCAGCTCTAGGTGGATTCATTTATCCCTTCACTCAGTGTGTGTTATCAAACACCTGCTGCGTGCCAGGCTGTTGCAATAATGGAGACCCAGAAACACATGGGTGGATCTGTCTATAGGGGTGGCAGATACACAAACACATGGGGTCTTGCAGTGTGAGTGCAGGGGTCAGGATGCACATAGGGCACTGTGGGAACACACCAGAGGGTCCTTTAATAGCTGAGGGAGAGGGCAATGCTGGAGATGACCTTAGTGGTTTATGTGGGGGTGGCACAGACGACCAAGGGAACAGGCACTGTGGCTCATGCCAGGGCTTTGGGGAGGACTCTGCCTTAGGCCTGGAAGCTCACGAAGCATTCCATGCTTGTTGAATGTTGGCTGCTTGGTGCATGGATCTGGGGGGAATCAGACTAGAGGAGGAGGAGGAAGTGGGGTCTTTTGTAGTTGTCCAAGCTTGAAATGATGGAGGACTAACTTTGGCAGTAGGAATGAGGAGATATTAAGAGGTCAGATGAGAAGTCTTACGGATTGACTGGATGTGAATGACGAAGAGAGCTTTGGGATGACACCCAGGGGTCTAACTCATTAAATACGTGTAGCAACTTTTCACTCATTCATCGTGAGCAGGCCAGATGCAGGTGTAGCCTCACTGCAGGTGAGACGTGATGAAGCGAACTGCATAATAATGCTTTGCCCAGCCCCAAAGCTGGTGTGGAAGGCCGATGCCTGAGGGCTGTGTGCTGAGCACTGTGGGGGGCATAACAAGGCTGAAGTGGGAGGCACAAGGAAAACGGGATGAGAATTGAGGGAGCATTAGTAGAGGGTTTGGGTGATTTCAACAGGGAGGGGCACTGCTCAGCCATGTCTCCCTCTCTCCAAGGGGTGGCTTATTTACATTGGGGGTGTCCACGGCATACCGAATTGGAACTCGTTTCATACCTGACAGCATCATAGCCTAGTGTTAGGATTCTCAAATGCTCTTGGTTCTTGATGATCTTAGGCCAGAGAACAAAACAAAAATAGGAAGACACACAAACAAACAAAGACCAATTAACAGTTTTGCTTAAGTAGTTGGGTCACAATTTTATGGAAGTATTGAGATGCAGACAACTTGTTCTTGTCCTCTTCAGGGTAAACTCCAAAGTCACCTTTGAAATGAGGTGATGATTTCATATTTTAAGGGGCCAAAATTTCTCATGTAAGTGAAAAGTAGTATATAGCTAGTTATGGTAAATATCTTTTCAAATAATGATACTTCCTGAAGAAAAGCACTTTGCTTTGCCCTGTGTTGCACAGGCTGTGTCTGCCCATATCTGTCCTGCACGCTCAGTGCTGCCAGGGCATGCGCTGTGCCTCGGGCCTGCCCTTGAGAACGTCAGCCACTGTCTTCCTGTTCCTGGCACTCTAGGGCCTGATTGCCCCTCTACGTACCCTTGACCCTTTGTCCCCAAGTCCAAGTCATTGCTGTTTGTGTTCTGTCCTTTCTTTACCTTCCTTTGCTCCCTGAGCTTTGGGAGTCTCCCCACCTTTGTGCCTCCTCCATCGTGCTTGACATCCTGTCACCTCTAGACTTTTCTCCCTAGGGCACGGATCTGGGTTGGTTGCTCCCAAGAAGTGTAGGTTCTGTAGATTTGCGTAACAGGAAGAGGCCCCCAGTGGGTATGGAGCGCGTATGCTTGCTTCTTCAGGTGCTGCCTGGAGAGATTCCAAGATGAAGCCTGAGTGTCCAAGGGGCTCCTGGTGAAAGATGGGCCCCAGCTGCAGTCCCCAGTGCCATGTGTCGTAAGGTCCCCATAGAAAGCGTTGAGATAGGTTTGCAGGGCCGTAGCCTGAGTGCACTTCATGGGAGCATGTGCTGCTGGTATTCACAGGAATGATGAGGTCATTCACTGGAGGCTCCTGCTCTTAGGGAGGCCACAGCTTTGATCTCCAAGACCTCAAAAAACATGATCTTCACTGGCTTTCCAACCCAATCCTACAACCCACAGATTCAGAAGCAGTCTAACATTCTGGGCCAAAATAAATCTTCCTGCTTTTAGATGGAGAGGTCTTTATCAGTAGTGAAAATGCTAATAATAGAAGCAATGTGCAAGGGCTGTCTCCTGCAGTTTAATCATAATTTACTTTAAACACAAATAGTGTATTTTAACAAGTCAAATTGTTATTTGATTTAAGATTATGTAAGTAAGGTTTAAATGTGGAGAGTGGACAAAGCAAATGGAAAAAGCTCTTCGTCACCCTAAAAGTATTTGGGGGCAAAGATTAAATTATAATGTGATTTCTTATCTGACTGTTTAACCCCAAAATGTGAGAGGAAATTTAATAATTAGATCTGAAGTTACTACCACAGGGAATTGATACTTCAAGTTTTAGTGGAAGAAATTAACGGCATAATTCCTTTTTCTCTGGAGACACGAAACAGATAATTAGGAATGAGATTTACTAAACATTTAGGGCTCCTGGTTAATTAAGCAAGCACACATCATGGTGTTTAAAGTGTCAACAGGTCCAGACACTCAAAGGGATCAAATTGACAACCTGAGTGTAATTTAAACACCACTTTAAACAATTCTTCATCGTACCTACCCTCATTCCAACTGCCATGGTCTTGGAAGAGTTTAGATTAAAAACTTAGCTTCACAGACATTCACGAAGCCCCAGTTTATGGGCCTGTTGTACCATGCCTTGCCCAAAGGAGGTACAGATGGTGACGTTTGATGCCTGCCCTCCTGGGGCCCTAGCCTCACAATGTAGGGGAGAAGCCATGGTGTAGATATGGTTATAGATCTAATAGACATGATGGAGGCAGCAAACAGAAAGAATGTGAAAGGGCCAGACGAGAGGGTGAGGCTGACATGGGAGTAAGGGAGATGAGGACACATGGATTGCTGGGCCATAGGAGGTCACAGGGACGTTGTGGGACTTTTCTTGGGCCACAGGAGAGCTTCAGCAGACAGCCATGGGCCATGCTGTTTCAGGAGAGGTGAGAACCTGATCGAAAGTGTTGCAAGAGGCCATACAGCATGCAAAAGTAACTCAGTGGACCTGGATGCATGTTTGCGGTTGGTGGGGGACAGGGGTGGGCAGCAACAAGAGGAAAGGTGGGAAGGATGGACCCAGCCAGGGACCTTGCGGCCAGGGACCTTGGTGCCGGGGACACTGCCAGAGCCTTCTGAAATGCACCCTCACATGTTACATGGTGCATATGCACAGCAGTGACCCAATGATGATTTTTTAGAAGTAGGAGTGAGTGAGTGATCCAAACTCTGGTACCAGTGAAAACGGCAACTAGGAGTGGAAGGTAGTAACAAGTGCATAGATGGCCCTATCCTGGACTTGTGTGTGTAGAGGACCAGTGACCAAGCCCTTGGTTTGAGTATTCCTAGCTTCTCACTGGGGACATAAAGATGGCTCTTGTGCTCTGTAGCTCCTTCAGCCTCAGGAAGCAGACTCTTTTTCTACGGCCTTGCCATGGGAAGTCTATTTCATTTTTTTCCTTTGTTTGCCCTTTTGCTTCGTTTTCTGGAATTTGTCTTGGACTGAATGCAGTAGGAAAGGGCAGCGTACACTAGACAAAGCTGGAGCTTCACTGTTTCTCATCAGTTGCCACCTGCAGGTCACTCAGAGGTTCTACTGACATATATGGCTTTATTCGAGCCCCAGGGGAGACTGCCTTTGACCTAGGTCTTGGAGAGGCAAGGGAGAAAGGAAGCAATAGGCCAGCGCCTGACAGCAGGAACAGAGGAGGTCGCTGTGTCTCTCTGGGGCTGCAGTTGCTTTCTCCAAGAAGGTTGATCCAGTTATAAACAGTAGAGACATAGCTACATTTTAAGAGCTTTTTCCTTGGGAACCATCGCATCTATCGTTGAATAAGAAGGGAGCGTGAACTGACTACACTGAATTTGAATTTGGGACAAAGGTGTTGGCTCACCTTTGTTTTATTTAAGGATCTTTTTTTCTGCATACTTCACATCACCATCCTCTTCCAGTCCCTTTACATTTTCCTTGCCTATTAATTAACCTGTGTAAGATGCTGCCTGAGGGAACTGGGGTGGGGTGGTGCTTGCTCTCTCCTGGTGCTAATTTGCAAGGTCTACTTGCCAGGGATCAGGCTCCTAAACGTCTGCTGCTTCCTTTCAACTCGAGGGAACTTAACAATCATCCTCTGTTTAAGAAAAATCACCTGGTTAGGAATCATCTTCGGACTTTCTGCCTCCATCCTGTAGGAAACTGAACTTCCAGAGGCCCTAAAATAAATCATGACAGGCACAAAGCCTGCAACTCCAAGGCCAGAATTTCGTGGAGAAATCCACCTCGGCAGCCAGGTGTGCTGGTACATCCCCACTGCTTCTGAGGTTCCAGGGAAAGGACCGTTGCTGGGCACGGTGGGTCCCCCTGACCCTGGCCCCTCTCCTAGCCTTCCGGAAAGTAATGATGTCATGGGGTAAGGTGGCCTTACTCCACCTGTACCACGTTTATTTCATTCATTCATTAACAGTAAGCCTGTCATCACCGAGGCTGTTTACAGCTCCTGAAGCCCCAGTGGGTGTGTATTATAGGGTGCTCTCTTAGTTTGTCATCTATAGTCAGCTTGTATTAACTCACTCATTTAGACACTCCACCTTGTCTCAAGGACAGAGGGCTTTCTGTATCCCTTCTGTATCCTGGGTTCTTGCCCTGATGTACTGAAAAAACCATCGCCCATGGGCTTGGAGAATGAGTGCAAAGTTTCATTGAGTGGAAGTAGCTCTCAGCCCATGGGAGAGACAGAAGGGAGATGGTTTCTTCCTGGAGCTGGGCTACTTGGTGGCCTCGGCTCTCTTCTGACTGCCCTAGCCAAACTCTGCCAAACTCCGCCTGGTCCCACTGTGGACTCAGTGTTTTTATAGACCCAGGATGGGGGTGTGGTAGGCCAGGGTAGTCTTGGGAAATGCAACATTTGGGCAGGATATCCCTGTCCTCTTCTAGGTCCTTGGGGGTGGAGTCCTAGCCAGGGACCACACCCTCCTCTACCCAGCACTTCCCTTCCCCTCTTCCGTATTATTCAAAGGGACCATGCTCTTCCCTTCCCTGCACTCCCGTATCACTTTGTAGATAACACTACTGCGGTAGGGTCACTTCTTATATCCTTATTACTCTTGTTTTCCCTAGATTAAATTGAAGAGGCATTGGTTTAGTTTTGAGTTCTAGACCCTGTCCTGGATTGGACAGGACAGCACAGGAGAAGGCTTCAGCCAGCCTGGTCAGGGTAGGCACAGAAAGGGAAGGCGTGTCTCCTGAGCCTGGCTGCCCACCTTCCCTCCACCTGGCCCCTGCTCCCTGGGGCCTCCTTCTTCCCCTCGGCCTGCCAGGGCACCTCCACTTTCTCTCCATTGAATCCTGCATTCTGGAAGGCTTTCTGTGTCAGAAATGTGCAGCTGACTTTGGATATAACCTACAGTTGCAATGTAAACTTTGTTAATTGTAAGATTTTTTTGTTAAAGGAATTAGGGGCACCAGTGGGAGAGAGTTTCAGGAGAAATGGAGCCTTCCCAGGACCTCTCAGAATTTTTGGTCATCACTTCCGTGGGTGAGTGATGTCAGTTTAGACATTCTTCTAGACAAAGCATGTCAGCGTCCTCAGTGAATGGCAGACCCTGAAAGAACCAGAGGTCCCTTGGCACCCAGAGGGCATTGTCACAGGGTCTTGGTGTGAACTCACCTGTGAAACCTACACTTCCCAGGGTAGTTGACAGGATGTTCTTCCCAAGGTAGCAGTTAGGGCTCTCGGTTTTCACACCTCTCTGAGTGATGGTTTCCCCTAGGTCCCGTCAGAGGGGACTTGACTGAGGCTCTTTCTTTCCAGCCTGCTTCCTCTAGACATGTGGCTGATAGAATCGATTTGTCTCAGTGCCCCTGGGCTGCATTTTTCCAGACTGTTTGATCCTGCGGCCACTTTCTTCAACAGAGGGCAGTGACATGATGGATTTCACAACTTTTCCCTTATTAGATTTTTGTCCTATTCTGTGCTCCTGGGGGGGCCCCAGAATGGCCCGTAGCTCCATCATCTGGGCCACTGCCTCAACGGAAACTCTCATGGGCTCTGCCCATTGGGTGCCAGGGTTCCAAGGCAATGACAAAGCAGTCAGTAGGTCAGCTGACAATTTAGCTTCTGAGTGCTCATCACCCCTCCCTCCACTGTGAGATCTGGATCATTAGACAGCCATAAAACCCACTTTAGTTCCAATACAGCTGTTCTGAGATAGGTGGCTTGGCACTGAGGCCGAACTGGGCTTCCTTCTGCTTCCCTGAGCAGTTGTCCTGCCTGTCCCCCGCTCCCCACTCCCCACCCCAGCAGGGGGACTAGAGGACTGCACACCATGGGAAGAGGAGGTCAGGGTCCTTGGACCGCCCACTTCATGGTCTCCCTGGACATGGATGGATGGGAAAGGAGCGTGTACAGGAGCGGCCACAGATGCGGCTCCATGAGAAGCAGGGCTGGTGTCACTCCCAGCAGCTGGGGTGATGAGACTGTTCCAAGGGGCCCCACAGCATCTGCCCCCATGCCAGCTATTTCTGGAAGACCAGTCCCAGAGCACAGGGCAGGACAGAACAGAGTTTACTTGGAAGAAGTTCTTCACCACATTCCTCTCACCCAGAGGGGAGCTGTGGTCAGAAGGTCACCTGGATCAGGAGCTTTTCCTTGCCCACCTGGGATGAGGGAGGTGGTGAATGCAGACAGAAGGGCAGAGAGTCAGGCAGCATCATTCCAATCCTGTTCCTTCTGGGGCGAGATGGAAGTCCCATCCTCCCCATCGTGAAAACCCAAGCTCAGAGCAGCAGGGTCCACCATTAGGACCTTATAGGCCCACCAGCTCCCTCACCGACTGACTGTCACGCACTTGCTTTCCTCTCTGGGGGATTAGGCTGGGCACTCCTTTAATCACGAGCCCAGATGTCAGGAGGGCAGGACTTCCATTCCTCTGAGCTAGTGCATAGGAAGAGTCAGCAAGTTGGTACAAGAGGCTGCTGTCATCTTCTTTCCATTTGTCTGGGAGTCCAGCTAGATCCCAAAGTGAGGCCAGTACGTCAGAATAGGATAGATTGATTGACTCTTGTTTAAGGCTCTCCAGGCTTCTGATTGCTAAACTCATTGGAAACTGTTACAAAAACACTCTTCCATCAAGAGATTTGCATTTTATTTCTACAAGTCTTTGAGCAACATTAGTCATCTGTGGTTGGAACCTCTGCCACTTGTTCTTCAGTCTTGCAAGATGTTTTCTCAAAGCACTCCATCCTTTTCAAGTCTGTCTGCCCTGTGGGGGCCTCTCCCACTCCACACTTGAAGGTTGACTAAGGTGAGTTTATATTAGCTGCTCATAGCTGTGCTGAGGAGGGCAGCGCGATTGTGGTCAGGAGACCTGCTGACTGTCCACTGCTCAGCTCTTGCTGTTGGCCTGGCTGCCTGCCACAGCTCTGCTTCCTGATAGTCTGTGGACTCAGACTCCTGGCTTGACAATGTATCAAATTCACTTTGAGATAGCACAGGATTAGCAGCTGCAGCAAGATACTTATGCAGAACCTTAGGAAAATTCCCAAAGCTCTGGCAGGGTTCATGTAAAAATTTTTATTTCTTGTAGGAACAAGTAAGATTAGGACTGGTGCTACTAATCATCAGATGCCAAAGTTGCTGCACCATCCTGTGAAATATCTGCACTGGGTGCGGGGGGAATGATAAGCATCCAGTGATTCCTTGCATAGAGCCCCGTTAGTTTAGAATCCCAGTTTGTTAGCCCTTTCAACACGTGTATCCATAAATAGATTAGGGAGAGCTTGTTGTCTTCTATCCTAGGTAAGCAAAAGGAAACTGTATTTGGATTAAATCAAGGACCCACCATTTCTCACACTGAAAGGTGATAAAAACAGCCTGAAGGCATCTGTTGGTTAGAATGGCAGGAGCTCATGGGAGCTGTAAAGATTTAGACACAAGGACAGGGAAGCCTTTCCTGTTGGCCACTTGGACAATTGAAGAGTCACCCCTGAGGCAAAGAACTGACAACAAAAGATCCTCCTGAGGTATTGGGGGGTGGGGTGGGGTTGGGGAGAGGTTAGAGCAGTGAATAAAACAGGTGAAAGTCCCTGTACTTAGACAGCTAGTGTCCTCGTGGATATGGGCTCGCTAGGTCTTAGGCACTGTTCTGAGCACTTCACACACATGAACTCCTTTAACCCCTGCACCTACTTCATCATGGGCACTTCTCATTATCCCCATTTTACAAATGGGTAAACTAAGGTACAGGAAAATTAAGTGACTTATCGAAGGATATACAACTAGCAAGTGGCAATTGAGTCTTTCAACCCTGTGAAGATGTGTGTCCCAAACTTTAAAAGGCATAAAAACAGATTCTGATTCAGTAGATCCGGTGTGGGACCTTCCATTCTGCATTTCTGAGGAGCTCCCAGGTGACACTGATGCTGCTGACCCATGGATCACGTGTGGGGTGGTAAGAGTCCGGACCATGATGGGCATCCTTGGCCTCCTGGAAACCAAGCTCCTTGGAGATATATGTGTATTGTTCATTTCCGTGTTGTCTTCATCAGGACCTTCTTATCCTCATCTAGGCTTGATTAGCTGAAGCCATGGAAACCCAGCCAAGCTGATTCAGGAGAGGAGCGGGCACAGCCTAAGGGTGCAGAGTTCGTGGAATGCAAGAAGAATAAACACAACACACCAGGCCTTGTGGGGTCCAGAGTGCTATTGAGCTCTGGTCTCTCACCTTCCCTCTGCAGTGTGGGTTCCAGCCTCTGCTCCATTCTGCTCACCTGTTTTCCAACATGGCCACCCACAAAATCCACTGGCTGTTTCAGGCCCTGGGCTCACAATAACCACATGCACTCTGTTTCTTACTTTAAGTGCTTGAAGGGAGAATCTGGCAGTCAGTAGATTATAGGGGCTATAAGTGTTGAGCAGGTAGAGGAGGTTGGGTGTGATGGACTCATTGTCTCTTATATCTTAGATCACATGTAAAGTCAGATACTCACTAAGAGCTCCTTTCTGGATATCCCGATTGCTTCCTTTGGGAGGCAGTCAGAAAGAAATAGATAATTTATATATTTACCAAGCACCTATCAGCTGCCCAATGATAAGGATACAGAGATAGAAGATATAGCCACTACTTTTAAAATAATTTAAGTTCTAATGGCAAAGGAGTTCTATGATCAAGGTAAATTCACACCAGAGCAAAGCTCTCCTTCTGAGAACAATTAGGAAAGCTGAAATAAAATCTGTCAGCACTTCTGCTTTCTGAATTACATATCTACATTTCATAAATATGTTTTTATTATATAATTAGTGAGTTATGTACGTGCATATATGTCCAGCTATCTTAATTGTTCTCTGAAGGACTAGATAGGTAGGTAGATCACAGAGAAAAGCAGCAAAGTGAGCCCAGTCGCTCTGATGTTGAACTCTAAGAAACTCATTCATACTTAAGTAGCACTAGTTGAGAGAAGCTATGCAGAAAGCGACAACAGAATGTTTAGGAGGTGAGTGAGTTTTTGGTAATCCTAGCAGTAAGATAAAAATCGAGAGATTGTGGTAAATACCCCAGAGTTTTTACTGGGGAACCCTGAAAGACTGAATGAACCCTGACTAAGGGCAAACCAGAAATAGACTAGATTCTATAAAAACTGAAACTCAGCCTCTCAACAGTTCAAACCCTGATTGGATTAAAGTGACCATCCCCCTATTCTAACTTCCTGTCGGGAAACCAAAATTTTACCTAGAGCCTCCATGATTTACTATATACAATATCTGGCATTCAATTAGACAAAAGTTATCAGGCATTTCAAGGAAGATCCAAAGCAGAACAGATAATAGAAAGGAGTCTCTGGGAAGTGCAGATATGAAAGTTTATCAAGCATAGGTATTAAAATAGTGTGATTGATATGGTTATAGAATTAGATGATAAGCTAGAGAAATTCCTGAAAGAACTGGGATATCAACAAAAGACACCAATAATATAAAACTGAATAGAACCGAATAAAAATAATAAATGAAATTAAGAACTTAATAGAAGGTTTGTAAGAAGGTTAAACACAGATGAAGAGAAAATTAATGATTTGGAAGATATATCAATAGGAAATGTCCAGTGCAAGGCCCAGAGAGTCAAAAGGAAAATTCAGAATTGAAATCATGACAATAATAATACAAAAGTTTGTGAGAGAGGCAGTAAATTAAATTTAAGTTCTAGGCCATCTTTGCCATGTTTCTTGCCTCTTGAATTTATTCAGTCTCTATTCAATTCTCTTCCTAGATTCTCTTGTCTAGAGCTCTTCATTGTGGTAACCTCTGACCACATGTAGCTATATAAAGTTGAATTAATTAAACTTAAAGTAAAAATTGAGTTCTTTGGTAAGACTGGTTACTCAGTAGCCACATGTGTCCAGTGGTAGCTGTATTAAACAGTGCAGATATAGAATGTTTCAATCACTTCAGAAGGTTCTATTGAATAATAATCTCATTCCCTGGTAGTTTACATTTTTCATCAGTTTATTTTCTAGATCTTTACCTATGATGATGTTACCCCTGTGCATGGAACCTTTCCATGGGTCCAGACTCCTTAATGTGAAGTTCAAAGTTTCACACAGTGTAACTCAATTCTCTTTCCCTGCCTTTTGAAAGCAGGCAAAGTGAATTCAGTGATCTACCATTACCTGAAAGAAGACATAATGTTCTCAAAATTAGGTACCTGTGGCTCTGTGGGTCTGTCTTGCATGGAGAATGGTATTTAGAGCACTAACCTTGAGTCATCCAATGACTTCAGGCTCCTCTATTCAGGAATGCTGGGATAAGTATACTACCTTTTAGAAAGACTCCCACTAAAATAAATCATGTATTAACTTTTGGGTTTCCCACTGGGAACTTCTTATTCTTCAAGTCTTTGGGGCAAGTGGGGCTTTTACTGAACTTCATTCTTACCATTTACTGGCTTTTAAACATGGACAACTGACTTTACCTCTCCTGTGCCCCAGGTTTCCTGGCTGTTAGGTAAAGTCCTTGCACCTTTCCATAACATGTGAGTTTTAACAACTAAATGTGGTTTTGCAAATGTAGAAATTGCTTTATGAATGTAAGTGCTGTGTGTACCACATGACATTATTTTTTCATGCTGTGCTGTTTCTTTTTTGTCTTTCAGTCATTTCCCTGAAAGCTTCTGAAGAGTCATCCTTTGAGAAAACAAAAGAGACTTGGGCATTTTTTGAAGGTAAAGCTTGTATATTTCTTTATGATAAGATGCAGCCTCACTTTTAGACAATAGGAAGGAAATAGAATATCAAGAAATGACCCTAACTTCTTAGTTTCTAAGTTGTTTTTGGTCTAAACTTACTCAAAGTAAGATAGAAATCCCTGACAGTATCAGCCCACAGTTTTGAAAGAGTGGAAATTAAAGCACCAGTCCACATAATTTTTGTTTGTTTGTTTTGTTTTGCTCCAGAATTCCTACTCTCAGGTGATATTAGTGAGAAATCTTCAAGTATATAAAAATGATAAGTACCTCTATTGTGACTACATTTTATTTCAGGTTGCTTAAGGAATTTGGAGTTCCAGAAACAGTTTGCAAACCTTAACCAAGTAATTTTCAACCCACACCAGAATCACTTATGAAGTGTTAAGAACATTAATGCTCGGACCACATCTCTAGAGATTCTGATTTAGTTGGAAGTTGTTAAAAGCTCCCCAGATGATTGCATCATGCAGCCAAGCTGAGAACCATGGCCTTGGAACGGTGTTTCCCAAAGTATGATTGCAGACCAGCAGCATATGTATCACCTGGGAGCTTGTTCCAAATGCATGTGGCTGTGCCCTGCCTCAGCTGACAGAATCAGAAGCTCTAGGGATGGTGCCCAAGAGATCCAGGGTTTAACAAGACATCCAGGCGATTCTGATGCACATGCAGGTTTGGGTCTTAGGACAGGGGTTCTCAACAGCGGGTGACTTTTGCTCCTCCAGGGGACAGTTGCCAATGTCTGGATGTATCTTTGGTTGCCACAGCTGTTGGGGGTGCTACTGGCATCTAGTGATAGGGGCAAGGATGATGCCAATCCTGCAATGCACAGGATAGTCCCCATGATAAAGAATTTTGGCTCCAAATAGAAAGACTGCTGAGGTTGGAAAACCCTGCCTTGAAGTAAAGAAAGTTCAGAGAAATTATCATCATAAAGTGGGTGAGGATTATGATCCTAAGAAATGAAAGAATGTACTTTGTGAGTTCTCCAGCAGAGCCTTGGATCAGTGAAATGCTGGTTAATGTTCAAAAGTGGTCAGGAACTTTGTAAAGATTATGTCTGATGAAGGCACACCATTTATTGAGGAGGAACGATCTAGCCAAAAGGATCTAAGGAGATATACGTCTTGGGGCCTTACTGTCACCCCTTGTTAACCCAGTGGGTGGTCTGGCAGAAGGAGGGCCAGCCTTAGGGGGAAAGTACTTGCTTTCAAGACCACCCCTTGCAAACCCTAGCTATAAAGCAGTGGACTGAAACACATTCTGTCTTAGGAAAAATGTAACTTTTATTGTGAACCTCATTTGCAAACCATAAGGTGTCACCCACATAGCCTCTAGGAGTAATTGTTTAGTTTTGTAGTCATGAATATTTTGTTTATGAGATTGCACTTTACTCCAACAATGATTTTTTTGTATTCCTTGACATTTCTCTGCATTTTTGTAGCTGCCTTTCTCTTTATTTGATGACTGTCTCCTAGCAAAATAATCCCCATTTCTCCCACTCAGCCTGTCATTAAGAGAATGCTTATTCATTGGCAAAGAGATAAAAAAGGGCTTTACTTCTCATGGAGTGAAGTAGTAGTCAGGGCAAGGTTTACCTTTCTCATTGCTATTTAGTAAAATTGAGGTAACCCCATTGATGTTTGCCTATGTCTCTGAAGCTGCCCTGTGACCAGGCACTGTGATGGGTGGGGGTATAGAGAGGGCCTGGCTGCCATAGGGGTAGATCACTAGGTATTTATATATCATCAGATGCATCAGAATCTCCCGGGGAGACTCTGGGCTCTAGCCCCTGAGGTTCTGGTTATGACCTTAGGAAGGGGTCAAAGAACTTGCAGGGCCACAGGTGATCCCTATGCAAGTGTTCTGAGAACCATATTTTGAATACTATGGTGCAAAAACAAGACTATATATTTGAAAAGATTGTGGCATTTAGACCCAACATACCCTCAGCTTAATCAGCATTTCTAAAACCTATTGTATAATTAACAATATCTCATAATTCATGTGTAGCTATAGAATGTCAGCATTCCTCCCGAACTAACTCTACATGAAATCTGTAGCCATTATGTGCTCTCTTCTCAACAGAGAGAATCAGGCTTCATCCAAAAGCAGAACCGGCATTCTCACTATGTCTAGTGGCTGCCTCAGAGCAGCTGTTTCCAAAGCAATCTTTTCCTATGATTTCAGCAGCGGCAGCGGCAGCAGCAGCAGCAGCAGCGTCTCCATGCTTTGCTTTTTTAACCCAGCCATAGCTTTGGCGAGGTTAGAGGTACAGTTGAAACTCCCTGGCGTATAATCCCAGGCCTTTTGCCCTTTTGTTCCTGGACGGGAGAGCCACAGTAGGGATTGTGGATGGATATCCATCCTCCTGGGGCTTAGTTCGTCCTGGCTGTGAGCCCACTGCACAAAAGAGGCATTGATTGTCAGGCCTGTTTATGAGATGCTAAAGTGAGTTAAAATCCCTTGTGGCTATTGCTCAGGTATTTCACCCTGAGCAAGATGGTATTACAGGCTGAATTAAAAAATAGAAGTACACAGCCTTATGTCCCAAACTGCCATCTCCTGACTTTTCCATTTGCCCTGAAAATGTACAAGACTGAAACTGATTTTCTTGATTCAGAAGGCAGGGGAGAGTGGGGTTCCTGGACTCTGCTGAGGGGTGCTGGGGTCCTCTCAAAGCAGCACTGAATACCCTTGCAGGGATCAGGGTTGCTGGGCAACAGGTGCCATCTGCCTAGCCCTGGCTTAGTGGGACTGTTTGGGAGGGCAGGAGCTGGCACGCTGACATTGTGCACCCCAGTCTTGGCCTCTCTCTGCATGGGTGGCAGCTCCAGCCTGCCAGCCCTGCCATCTGCTTCAGGGAGGCCTGGGCATTTTCTGCATGGTGGCTTGCAGTTGAGTCTAAAAATGGCAGTGGTGCCTTTGGAAGTTCAAAGGCAAAAGACAAAACTGCAAAGGAGTTCAGAGAAAGGGAATATAACATGATTTTTGGAATTATTTTGGGTGTGCAGGTATTTGTGTTTTCTTTTGTTGTTACTGCTGCAATTTTGGCTCACTGCAACCTTCACCTTCCAAGTTCAAGCGATTCTCCTGCCTCAGCCTCATGAGTAGCTGGCATTACAGGTGTATGCCACCATGCCCAGCAAATTTTTGTATTTTTAGTAGAGTTGGGGTTTCATCATGTTGACCAGGCTGGTCTCGAACTCCCAACCTCAGGTGATCTGCCTGCCTCAGCCTCCCAAAGTGCTGGGGTTATAGGCATGAGCCACTGCATCCTACCAGATGTGGTATTTTAAAAGCAAACTTCAAATTTGATTAATTGCAGGTATTTTGTCAAATTCAAGCCTTTGTTGAAAGGTCTGGCTTCAACCTTTCAACAAGTATTACTTGGCCTAGTCTGAGTATTAACACTTTTGAGTCAACATTTTACAGAGAGATTTTTACATTAAAAGGTAAAGAATGAATTGGATGATCTGGCACCACTAGGCGGGCATTCCAGCCTGAGAATAGTGCCCTGGAGCTGAGTATGGCAGGGCTTTGCACTAGCTGACATGGCAGGAAGGTGGCTCTGCAATCTGGAGTTTGTGACCCTGGCTTCAATGGCTCAGAGTTTAACTGCTGTTTGCAGAGAACACCCAGGGAGGGGGTTTTCATGTTTTGAGCGGACACAGCAGGATGCTTGTCTTTATGCAACAAAAGGAAGGAAAAAAAATTCAGAACTTCAGCATAATGTTTGCTGCTCAATCAAGGGGAACCCAGGTGGTCTTTCTGAGCTTTTCTTCTCCTACAAGGCAATACTTTTTAAGGATCTGTAGTTTCAAGAACAAATCAAGAACAAAACAGAGAGTGGTCATGACCAGTCCCGTGTGTGTGGGAAGCCACACGCAGGCAGGAGGTGCCCGCTGGCCGGTATCCATAACTGGAGTCCTGTGTGTTTGGCGGCCAGCTGAGCCTTCCGGACTCGCCAGATGTTTTCTGATTCTGTAGCCCTGGCTGCCTGTGGGGAGCCCCCTTTGAGCCATGTTGAGGAAGCTGTGATCTGAAACTTAGCCTGGGCCTTTCGAAGCCCCTCACCTCCCGCCAGGGCAGAGTGGGCCCCAGATGTCTGCACCATGCTGCTAGGGACACATGGGGAGAGAGGCCTGCCACAGTTCACATCTACAACCTTGTCCCTTCTGGATTCCTGTCGTCCTGAAGTTGAGGAAAGAGCTCAGATGAAGAGGTGAGCTTGTGGGTCAGCTGCTGTGCTCCGTGGGCACGGAAGCTTTTGTAAGACAACTTTTCTCTCCACTCCATGAATAAGACTAAAGGCAAGTTTCCCTGCCTTTTGGCCCGGGGGCCACGTTTGCACAGTCCCTTCCAGGCAGATGCTGTGTTCACCTGCCTGAGGTTCTGTCTGCTTGGCAGCATGACTGTGTTGTTCACCATCCTCTCCTGCCAGCAAGGGTTCTGCCATCCTGTTCTGGAGTAGTTTGCTCACCAGAGTGGAAAGGCACGACTGGCCATGTGGTGGCCATTCTGTACCCTGAGATCCTCACACAAATCCTGGTCTGTGAACTCTGCTCTGCCCCTGAGTTCATCATGAGGTGTCTCATCCAGAATCCAAGAGTCCGTTACTGAGTTACACACTGTTTAAATGGATGCTGCAGCCTCTATCCTAACTGACCCCTCACAGAGTTCTTCACCCTATTAATCTACAAAGCCCACATATCAGAGACACGGGTATTTAGCAGAAAGGCTGTTTTGATTTTACATATGTGAGAACTTTCTCTACTTCTGTTTCAAACTCCTCACATCCCATCAGCTTCTGGACCTCTCTAACCTGGCTCTGCACCGCCAGCCCACTGACAGAGTTCCTCCAAGACTTTCCCAGTAGCTTCATAGGGGCAAAACCCAGTGGATGTTTTCCAGCAGTTGACGCTATTAAGACATTCTTCTTACAGTGCTTTCTTCTGGGCTTCCAGAACTCTCGCCCCAGCCCTCCTCTGCATCCGTGACTAGCTCTGATCCTTTGTAGAAGACTCCCTTCCACACACTTGTCCCTCTCCCTTAAATATTAGTGCAGATGCACCCTTTGCCTGCTACCTTGTCCTATGACACTTTCTCCTTATTTTATTTTTAGTCCAGACATCTAGATTGTCAAGAGCAGAAATCTACTCAAACTAGTTTAGACAAAAATGATGACTGCCTTAAGAATGCAGGAAGATTTCATGGACTCCAAGGGCAGAGGTTGTGCTGGACCTTCCTGGAGGCCAGGGAGGGGAGAGTCAAAAGGAACATGAATGTCTGATTCCATCTCATGCCCCCTTCCCTCTCATTAACCATAAGCCTGACCTGCTTCTCCAGGCTCTCCCAGGGAGCCAGCCACCTGCTACCCCCAGTAGGCTTGCTTTTTCAGCTTAAGCACTTAACTAACTGCTTCTCCATGCCCCAAGGGCTTTACAAAAGTGCTTTTCTGTTGGCTCAGCTATTTCATTTCTAGGAACTTGATCTTGAGAACAAATTGTGAGAGCTGCACTCAGGTTTAAGTTCATGAATGCTCACCATAGAATTATTTATGATGGGGAACAGGTAGAAACACTTTGAGTAGCCCATAGTAAGAGATTGTTAAATCACTGATGATATATTAATATGACAAACTTTTATCATATTTTTCAAAATGATTCTGAATCATTTTTGAAAAGAATTTATTGAGAAAATGAGATAAATGGAAAAGAAGATGTGAAAGTATATGATCTCAATTTTAAAATATATGCATATACATCCTAAAGTATACCAAATATTTATTAACAGTAGTTATCTCAGGGTGATGGGATGGCTGATGACTTTTTTCTCTATACATTTTTGTTATTTTAAATTCAACTCAGTGCAGAACTCTAGTCCTTTTGGAAGCTTCTCTCGGCCTCCTCAGGCTGGGCTCGGTTCCTCTGAGTGTTCCTGGTATTGGGCCCACGTTCTTACTATGTGGTCCTCTATTTCTTGAAGAGAAAGCCTTTGTGTGTGCATCTTTAATTTTCTTGTACTCAGGAAAGTACTGACTATGGCTGATAGTAAATGTCTGTTGGCTGTAGAAAGTTAAGTCAACAGAGAAATATTTTTGCTAAGTTCAAACATTTGCTAAGTTCAGATGTCTGGTATTTTGCTTCAAACATGATTAGAATAATGCTTTGGCTTCCCTTTTCACTTTCTGAGCAGCTTGACATTGTATTATTGGAGTTTAAGAATATATGTAGATGGGCACTGAGGCTCACTCCTGTACTTCTAGCTACTCAAGAGGCTGAGGTGGGAAGGTTCCCTGAGTCCAGGAGTTCAAGGCTGCAGTGAGTTGTGACTGCATCACTGCGCCAGCCTGGGTGATGGAATGAGAGCTTTATCTCTAAAAGAGATGTATGTACGTGAACATGGTTTAATTGTTGAGACTTAGACAACTTAATAATAATTTTGAAATTATTGTAGATTAACCTCCATTTCTGGCCAGGCATGGCCAGGCATGGTGGCTCACCCCTGTAATCCCACCACTTTGGGAGGTGGAGGTGGGTGGATCACTTGAGGTCATGAGTTCAAGACCAACCTGGCCAACATGGTAAAACCCTGTCTCTACTAAAAATATAAAAATTAGCTGGGTGTGGTGGCGTGTACCTGTAGCCCCAGTTACTCAGGAGGCAGAGGCTGGAGAATCACTTGAACCTGAGAGGCAGAGGTTGTAGTGAGCCGAGATCATGCCACTGCACTCCAGCCTGGGCAACAGAGCAAGAGAAAAAAAATCCATTTCTAAAAAATCATACACAGAGATCTCTTGTAACAGTTTGTGCCCTTTACCTAATTTCTCCCAATAACAGCATTTTGCAAAACCATAAAACAATATCACAAACAGGATATTAACACTCATACGGTCAAGATACAGAATATTTCTGTCATTATAAGTGGCCCTTATAGCCAAACCCATTTTCCTCCCACCACCACCTGCTTCTTAACTTTTGGCTGCCGCTCATCTGTTCTCTGTTTCTATAATTTTGTCATATTAAGAATGTTACATTGATGAAATAGTACAGTATGTAACCTTTTGGTATCCTTTTCTTTTATTCACTCAGCATGCTTCTCTGGAGATTCATCCAGGTTGGCATGTGCATGGATAGTTTTTTTTTTCTTTTTTTAATTGCTGAGGATGCTGTGGTGTGGATGTACTGCATTTTGTTTAACTATTCATCTGCTGAAGGACATCTGGGCTGTTTCCAGTTTGTGGCTACCATGAAAAAAGTTGCTGTTGACAACAAAAACTGTCATTTTTTCTGGGACAAATGCATGGAGTGCAATGTCTGGGTTGAATGGTTGCTACAGGTGTCTCCTTTGAGAAACTGTCAGGCTGTATGCCAGAGTGTCTGAGCCACTTTACATTCCCACCAGCCACATCTGAGTGATGGACCCAGTTTATCTGCATCCTTGCCAGCATTTGGGGATGTCACTATTTTTTATTTTAGCCACCCTGAAAGGCAGGTGGGATATTTTACTGTAGCTGCATTTTGCATTTCTCTAACAGCTACAGAAGTCAGTCATTTTTCCATGGGCTTGTTTTTCGCTTGTACATTCTTTTCAGGGAAAGGTCTGTAATTTTTTTTTCATTTTTTTTTTTTAACAGGATTGTGTATTTTTTGCTGTTGAGTTTTGAGAGTTCTTTAGCGTCTGGATACTAGTCCCTTGTTGGATATGTGGTTTACAAATATTTTCTCCCAGTCTGTGTGACTTTTCATCCTTTTCATATGGTTGTTTACAGAGCATAAATTTTTAATTTTGATAAAGTCAAGTATAGTATATTAAGTTTTACTAATGTAGACGGTGCCTCTGGTGGCAAGTCTAAGAAGTCTGTCTATTCTTAGATACCAAAGATTTTTCTCGTGGTTTTTTTCTAAAGTCTTCTAGCTTACATTTTACATTTAGGTTTGTGGTCCATTTTGAGTTAATTTTTGAATAAAAGGTGAGGTTTATTTTAGTTTTATTTTCTGCCAGTGGAAGTCCCACGGACTCAGCACCATTGATTGAAGAAATGGTCCTTCTGCCATTGAGTTGCTTTTGCACTTTTGTCAAAAATCAACTGAGCATGCCTGTGTGGGTCTATTTCTGGGTTCTCTGTTCTGTTGCATCGATCTGTGTCTGTCCTTGCTCCAATACCACACTGCCTTGATGACTGTGGCAGTGGGATTTCAAACATTCCAATTCTGTGTTCTCGTGCCAGTGCACTTCCCCTGCTGTGGCCCCCCCGGAGGCTGACCTATGTGTCTGTTCTTGCCTTTCAGATCTCTACGTGTATGCCGTCCTCGTGTGCTGCGTGGGGATCCTCAGCATTCTGCTCTTCATGCTGGTCATCATCTGGCAGTCTGTGTTTAACAAGCGGAAATCCAGAGGTAAGAAAACAGATAAGATCATGTCTGAGATGGAAGTACACCCTGACCACAGACGGGCGGAAGATGCTAGGCAAAGTACCACCTTGGTGAAAAAGTACATTGTGAGTCAGGGATTATTTACCTGTGACTGTGGGCAAAGTGAGCAAGCTGAGCCTCCCTTGGACTCTGCTAATATACACTGTGGCCATCGTTGACATCACTGAATTTCCCCTTTCTCAGTTTCTGAGGCCCCTTCTTGCTGTCAATGTCCCTGAAGAGCCTGCGGCATCAGATGAGCCTAGGGTTGGAGTGTGACTCTGCCACTTGAGGCTGAGGTTTGGGGCAAGTTCCCAAGACATTTTGAATGTGGATTTCCTTGTTTATGAAAGGGGATTGACACCCTCTTCTGTAGGTGGACTGTTCTTGAGTGTTCACCTGTAAGGCAGGTGGCACTTGGGAAGTCTCCCCCATTCCTTCCCTGACCGGTCTGAGAGTCCCCTTCCATCTTTTTCCTCTTTGGTATCCCTGTTTCCCTGAACTCTGCCCTCAGCCCCTTCCTGCCTTCTGCCTTCCTTCTCAGGAAAGTATAGGTCTCATAACTTTCAACTGTCTCTGAATGCTGCCAGCTTTCTCATGAGTCCCGGCTCCTCCCCAAGCCCTGATTTCACTTGCCTGCAGCTCCTGGTGGAGATCTCCTTTGAGAGGCCCTCCCTGCATCCTGCTTCAGAATCTCCAAAAGAGCTGGGGACACTGTGTCTCCCCGAGGTGACCAGGGTAAGAACCGAGCTCTGGAATTGGACTGATTCTGGTTCCAGTGGCTCGTTCACTTACAGGCTGACAACCTCCCTCTGTGGCTGCCTTCCTCATCTGCGACATGGAGGAGCCAGGAGTGCACCAGTCTCAGGCTTGTGGTGAGGACTAAGTTACCAAAAGAAAGATGCCAAAACCCTTAACAAAGGCTCCAGCGAATGTCCTGCTTTTATGTTGACATATGGCTCTAATTATACACAATAATTGTCACTATTAGCTCAGAGTCATGGAGCTTGGAAGTGTCATATTCAGTGGTCATGGCTTGAGGGGCTACTCCAACAGTGACTCTGTGCAACATCAACACAGGGATGTGGGCAGGGCTAAGGGACAATGAGGGAAGTGATGCATCCAAGGATGACGAGTACCCATGGGACACTGTTTCCATCCTAGACCTCAAGGGACAAGGGGAGGGGAGGATCCTGGAATAGACCATGCAATGGCTGCAGCTTTGGGAGAGGTGTCACCAACAGGGGCCTGCAGAGAGGGACTCAGCCCATGACAAACCAGGAGGCAGCTAGGAGGGAACCAGGTTGGTACATCCTCAGCCCCTCTTCCGTCCCCACTAGGATCTCCTGCTGCTACTGCTCTTGTTGCCACCCACCAGAAGCCAGGGGGCCAGGAGCAAGAAGGTGCCTCCAGAGCTAAGCAGGGTGGACAAAGGTGGACAGGGATCTAGAGGACAGTGGAGAACTCCAGCACGTTCAGCAATCGGCAATCCAGTGGAGGCTCTAGCCTGGGTGTCTTTCCTCTGGAGCCTGTGCCCTCCCACCAGCCTCTGTGTGTCTCTGTGCTGTCTTTCAAAGCCAGCTCCAGGGCCTTCCTCTGCAACACCCACCCCCCTCACCAGCAGCAACGCAGCTTTTCTCCTGTCCTCAACCCCTGAGTACTCTTGTGAGCTTGTGGCATGTTGCACATGTGCCTTGGCATAGGCCTCCCTTCCAGAGGACAGTGTGTGAGGCAGGGACCACACATTCAATTCATTCTCCTTGTAATGTGGCTCAGGACAGATGCTCAGCACATGGTGGACAAATGGGTTTATTTTCCACCTGCCTTACTCCCAACTGTGGGAGTGTGGAAGCCACATAGGCAGTTTCCAAGCTGGGTATGCTCTGAAAGCACTTCCGCCTGGACTCAGGGCCATGATCAAGAGTCTGCATGGGCTTCAGGCCCTGCTAGCACCTAGGCAGTGTCAGGGAAACAAAGCAAGGCCAAGAAGGGCAGACTGGGACATGTGGGAGCACCTGGCATCCTCCTCCAGGCCTTACAGAGAGGCTTCAGAGAATGGGGATCCCAGCTGCCTTATCCCCACTGGAGAGGGCCTCAGATGGTCTTGTGTGCACCTGTGCACAATGCCTGAAAGCCCTCCCCAAACCCCAGCTGTCCAAAGCTTTGTCTGAGCACCCGCTGTGTGCCAGGCACCTCATGTGGCCCCTCCATGTGCTTATGTGACTCTGGATGAGAGCCGCACCACTCTCACCTGACAAACAGCACAGCTGAGAAGCTTTAGAAGGTCCTGAAACCAGGGAGTGGTAGGGCGAAGTCAAGCCCCAGCCTCCCAACTGCTGGGGTGTGGAAGCCACATAGGCAGTTTCCAGGCTGGGTTCACAAGTCTCCCATGTTTCTGTTCAAGAAAACCCTGGCCATGAGGGGGCTGTCCTTGCCAAGGGAATCTCCGGATGCAACCCCCAGTGGGACCTTGAGATAAACACAGTCCATCCCAGAAGCCAGGAGGCCACAGGCCAGCCCCTCTTTACTCTCAGCCTTGCTCACCCCAAGCCTGGCACTGTTTTGCCTCTAAGGGCACTCAACATTCACGTGAGCTGGAGCAGATTGCCGCATACGTTGCTTGCCAAGCGTAGACATGCTTTCTCCTTCCCTCCCGAGCTGTGAGTCTCCGTCCTTGCTCTTTGTTGTGTCCACAGTGCCAGGAACCTCATCCCAGGGCCTTGACAGCACTGAGTCACCCTGGAAAATACCAATCCTGGTGGCCCAGGGCCCGGCTTGGAATTATTCTGCTGGTTCCTCAGTCACACTGGGCTTCTTCATGAATTCGTCCTGACCTGCTGCCTTAGAGTCGCTCCAACAATCCAACCTTCTGTGTCTGAGCTTTTAAAAGTGCAGTTTTTTAATGCACAAACTCGCACTAGATGGGAAAGAGGAGTGGCCTGGCACAGATTGTGCCGGAACTGGAGACAGAACCTACCAGGGCTTGTTAAGCACCCGCGCCTCCCCTGTCCTGGGCACACTGCTTCCCTGTGAGGATGAAGCTAAGGACCTTCCAGAGATGCAAGAAAAGGGAGCTGGGGATTGCGTCCCACCCACAACCAGACTCAGGTGGAGAGGAGGCCTTTAGGCACAGGATGGGGTGGCTGTGGATGAAGAGGAGCTGAGGATGGGCTGGGGGCTTTCAGAGGAGGAAGGGCTCACTCACCTGGAGTCAGATACTTGGACGGCTGGAGTGAGATCCCTCTGGTCCTTCAGTGGGTGTCGGGATGCTCAGCTGGCTCTCTCGTCAGGCCCCTTGAGTGCCCATCTTTCCTTTGTGGGGGTTGGTAAGCACCCCTGGAGTGCTGGACTTGAAGCCTAGATTCAAGCTCCCTCATTTACAAAGTGGGTCTTCGGAACTCCCAACTCTTCTAACATTCGAATGAGGGTTCCTCTTACCTCTTGGGGATGTGGGAGATACTTTCACCATCTGGGTGGCTGCTCATCCTGGCAGAGAGGTAATCTGACCATTTTCTTTAGCAGTCACATTCAAAAAGGTAAAAAGAAACAAGTAAAATTAATTTTAATATTTATTTAACCCACTATATCCAGAATATCATTTCAACAGTATCAATAAATAAAGATGATGAATGAGATACGTGATATTTCTTTTTTTATTCTAAAGTGTGGCTTCATCTTCCCATGTGATCTCACACCTCCAGCACATCTCATTTTGGATTCATCACATTTCAGGACTTGACAGCCACCTGGGCTTACGGCTGCCATGTGAGACTACAGGACTCTGGACAGACAATTGTGCATGCTGGTCCTTTGCATGGAAGGAATGTGGCCTCTAAGTGGCGTTTTGGCCAAAGGAGCAGGAGGTGGAGGACTTGCTTCTCCTTTTCAGCTTCCCACTTGGTGATAGAGGTGGTCCTGTCTTTATAACTGTTGGCCTGAAAGGTTTTCCAGGCAGGACTCACTCCTGGAGGGGGCTGGGCTCTCGGGCCTGACAGGGCTGTGTGTAGTAAGGGGTGCACCCTGGTCCTTTCTCTCCCACTGGGGAAATGCAGGCAGGGGCGGTGGGTTGAACGCCGAATGAGGGAAGTGCATATGCAGGCTGCAGGACCCCTGCCTGTGCTAGGCTGCAGGAGTTGGGGAGAGTACTATGGCTCTTCACTCTGAAAATGCTCCTGGGTGCTTACTGTGCCTGAAGTACTGTGACCTCTTGCAATGCCAGGTGGCCACAATGCTTGTCTCAAGTGCAGACACTTGATGGATAGAGCAGAAACATCCATGGGTCCTATCATGGGCCCTGTGCAAAGCCCAGAGGTCAGAAGATGTGGTCAGGGCATAGGGGTAAGGTAGGGAGACATCAACCAGGCCTTGGAGGTCCCGACACTATTACAGGGCCTGAAAAGATGGGGGAAAGGGTGCTTCCACCCCAAATCACCCAGCATGGGGTGGCAGTGGTGATAGGGACAGGTCTAGATGGGGAAGACAAAGGCTTCAGGCTGGACATGCCACCTGGGAGGTTTGGCATGGGGTGAGACTGTAAGCAGCGTGGTCTTAGCTGAAAAAGAGAAGAAAGGGTGGGGGTGGTAAGGAGTGGCTCAGGGCCTGCTGCTTCTTATCAGGAGAGGTTGCAAAAATAAGCCTTCCTTTTAGAGATTTCAAAGCCCTAACAACCCTCAAATCACTATTTGAGAAGAGCATATCCTGAGTGTTCACCTCTGTGCAAGACGGTTGCATGGAGCCAGAGCCTCTAGGTCAAGTGGCTGGGTGCCAGGCCACAGCCCACGGAGTGTATTGGCTCCATTATGCAACCCTTTATCAGCTGCTTCTCTTCCTGATCTCCCTCACTTTCCAGTGGGTTTCCTAGGATTGCCTCCCACATAAACTCTTGACACTTGAATCTTCTTTCTTACAATTTCTGCTTCTTAGCACACTTAGGTAAGTGTTAATAGCACTAATTATGCTATGCATATTTAAGCATGACTCTGGGTGAAGTCTATTTCTCAGGTGCCTGTAAACCTCATCTTTGATGTCCAGAATCACTTTTGATCCTATGGGCAGTCCCTTTAATGGGACCATCAGCCTGCATACACCCTGCTGAGACCTCAGAATGGTGCCTCAGCAAATGCTGGCAGGGGTGCGTCTCCTGTACCCTGGCACTGTCTGGCCTCACCAGGCTCCTGGCCCTTCTTAGTCAGCTCCCTGCCTCCTAGGAACACTGCAGCTGCTCTACTGTCCCCTGTATTCCTGATCTCCAGGCTGTTCACCTTGCTGCCCCTGGATTGGACTTGCTAAAACGCTGGTCAGCTCATGGGATTCTCTTGGGTCGCAGTCCCAGCTCTGCTTGGCTCCAGCTGTGGCACAGTGGTCTGGCCATTTCTTCTGTGAGACTCTGTTTCCCCACCTGCAGGAGCCCTGATGCCAGCTGCCTAGAGTCTGCGAATGGTGCAGAGTACAGTCAGCTCTCCCTCTCCGTAGGTTCTGCACCGAAGATTCAACTAAACTTGGAAAGAAAATATTTGCTTAAAAAAAAATTAAAAGTAACGATACAAAAATACAAATAATACCAATGAAAAAGACAGTATAACAATGGTTTACATAGCATTTACTTTGTATTATGTATTATAAGTAATCTAGAGATGATTAAGAGTATGCAGGAGGATGTGCGTAGGTTATATGGAGCTATGACTCCATTTTATGTAAGAGTCTTGAGCATCTTCAGATTTTGGTATCCTTGGGAGGTTCTGGAATCAATGCCCAAAGATGTGAGGGATGACTGTAGTTACCGGAGGGCTCTGGAGTCAGGCTGCCCAACTTTGGCACTTCCCAGGTGTATGAGCTTGCTAAGGCCGCCACAGCAAAGTACCACAGACTGGGTGCCTTTAACAACAAAAATTTATTGTCTCACAGTTCTGAAGGCCAGAAGTCTTGAGATCAAGATGTCGGTGGGATTCATTTTTCCTGAAGCCTCTCTCTGGGCTTAAGAGACTGCTGCTCTCCCTGTGTCTTCACATGGTCTTCACTCTGTGCCTGTCTTTGTAGTAATCTTTACTTTTAAGGACACTAGTCAAATTAGATTAGGGCTCATCCTAATGGGTTCATTTTAATTTAATTATCTCTTTAAAGACTCTATCTCCAAATACAGTCACATTTTGAAATACTGGGGATTAGGCTTCAGTTAGTCTCAGTGGAGGAGACATAATTCAGCCCGTAAGACCACCTGTGTGACCTTGGACAAGTTTATTAACCTCTCTGTGCTTCAGTGTACTCCCCTGTAAAATAGAAGTAATAACAAGGCTACTGTGAAGATTAAATTAGGATGCAAAGTTGTGGTCTTCAAACTTTTTTGCTATGTACTCAATCTTTTTTTGTTGTTGACATCTAAACTTACTCATCACAAATGTAAATTGTTGCAAAAGATGTAATTTCCATCTTTGACATTTAAAAATGAAATGATTATATCCATCTTTCTTTTACATCTAAATATCTTGAATTTAATGACTGTCTTCATGAGAAAAAAAGACCTACCCAAACAAGCTTTAGTTGTTAGAAATTTTGTATCGTTCCTTCTTCTCCTTGAATTTTTATCTTCAATACGCTTCCCCACAGAATTTCATCCTATTGTAGCACATCTTTTATTTTGAAGGTTCTTTATTGATTACCCTATTATTCTTAACCTGTAATATAATATGTGTGTACAAATTTGAATTAATACTTTTCTAATTTCCTCATTTCTTAAGTGTCTAAGCGTTGAAATATTTTTAGATTGAATCATCAATATTGCACAATTAGTAAACTTTGGAAAATTAGCATAAAATTATTCAAAATGACATAAACATATAGTACATTTAGATATATAATTAACGTTAAGAAGCAAAATTTACTGAGAATGCATTTTTATTGAGATTAATTCTAATTTTTACTTCATATACCCTTGTGTGATTTTTTTTAGGGATAAAATTCACCACCAATTTTGTTAATAGATGTAACCTCTGAAATACTTCAGTATAAAGAGAGTGTGAATGAATGAGTGAAATTTTCTTATACTCGTCAGTTTTTAGAACTGCTTCCAAGGTATATGTCAAAAGTCACATCATGATTTATCATCCAAAAATGATTTTTAATACTCTACCAGATGACAGCTGGATTGGGTCATTATTCAGTCCTTGTTGAAAGGAAAGTAATATTAGAAACATCCCCCTCTTGAGAAAGATTTAGTTGCCTAGTCAATAATTTGCTTTCTTGACACAAATATTAGTATTTTCCATCAATTCTTGTTTGTCTCCCCATTTATGTTTCCATCTGGGACAGGTCTCCAGGATGGGTGTGCTTTGATTTTATGACTAGAAAAGGATGATGTTAAAAGTGGGGAGGGGAAATGAATACAGCCACACCTCAGGCATGTTCTAAGAGAATACATTCTTGTGAAAGAATACCGTGGGAGGTGAGGATGTGGAAACTGATTCCTTAAAACTGTTTTTCTGAAAAGTACCCAGGGGTATGCAAGCCCTAGACTGAAGACCACTGATCCATCCAATAAGCTTAGAAGAGTGTCAGGGACACACGAAATGTTCAATAAATACTAAGTATGGTTGTTATTATTGTTGCATCTATAGATTATTTAGTATACCATAGGTGCTCAGTAAATGGAATGCAGAAAAAGTTTAGATATTAATAGGATGTTGAACCTGATGAACTTGTACAGCCCCCTTTGAAGCTGAGATTCTCTCATCTTACTCTGGAACCTGTATAACAGATCACCCCATATATAATAGTTTAAAGCAAATATTATTTGCTCTCAATTCCACAGGTTGCCAATTTGGGCCGGGCTCAGCTGAGCATTTCTTCTGCTGGTCTCAGCTGCAGTCATTCATGCAGCTGCAGTCTCTTGGTGCATCACCTGGCACCTGGTTGCTTTGGGCGTTGGCTGCGATAGCTGGTGTCTGCTCCATGTAGTCTCATCTTCCAGTAGGCTAGCCAAGCTTCCTCATATGGTAGTAGAAGAGTTTCTTGCAACAAGAGAGAGTGGGCAAACCCCATAGCACAGATGTCTTTTACACCTTTGCTTGTGACACATTGGCTAATGTTCTCTTGACCAAAGCAAGTTCATGTGGCCAAGCCCAGAGTCAGTGTGGGAGGGGATGCACATGGGTGTGGACAGATGAAAGGAGGTGTGATTCACTGGGTCCACTGATGTAACAATCTACCACACAATGCAAGGGTCCCCCTGGTTATTTCAGCTTTACTTCTATTTGAAGTAAACTCAACTGGGAACCTCAGAGTGGACACTTGCTGGATTATGTGCCTAGATATTCTTACTTTTCTACTGGAGCCAGAATCATTTGGTTTTCTTCAAAGAGACCCACTGTAGAAGTAGGTTTTGCTCTAAGACTGTTTTCTCAAGGGCCTCTTTTTAGTCCGGGAAGAGCATTAATCGGATAATTCAAACCCATTTTACAAGGAGCTTCTAAATGGACAGGTTATTCCATTGGCCTCAAGAGGGCTTTCTTATGACTCTGGCAGAGCTTAGAGCTTAGAGCTTAAGGGTAGGTGACTCTGTTACTTCAGGACCCCAACTCAACTTGCCTTGGCCCAAAATGAATGTTTTGGGTTTTATACCCAGGAAGTCTGGAGTGTATGGCTTAATGCCTGGCTAGATCCACAGCTGGACCATATTAAGTCACTGTGGTGTCCATGTGATGGATCTGCTGTGCTCTTCCAAAGAGAATTATGCAAGCCTTGAGAGCTGGCTGGTACAGCACCAATACCTGAACAACACCTGGCTTCTTGCATTTCCTGGTAATTCCTGGAACATATATATCTATCTGAAGTAGCATTGGTTTACTATCTTCTATTATTTTTCTTTTCACAGTGAGACATTATTTGGTGAAATGCCCTCAGAACAGGTAAGAATATTTTCTTCCTTTCTTTGAAAGAAACTCTTTGCCATTTAACTTTCTTTTGATATTACCAAGAAATTGATTAAATTTGTATTTTTACCTAAAGACCTGCATATTTGTCCACAAATATGCCTACAAGTGTATATTCTGCATGCATTTGCATGTTTGCAGGTTCTACAGTCTTGTTTGTTACCCCAAGGGATCCAGAGAGCACATAGCTTTTGCTGGCCCAGCAGGCTTGCTGGAGGAGGCTTTGTGTGTGGTTCTGCAGAGCTGCTCCCCAGTTTAGGAAGGGGCTCACACTTCGTCTGAACCACTTTGATATACTTTGACCACAGACATCCCTAATTCTCTTCACCAATGCTGACTTATTGTATGCCCTGCTTTTAGGTGATTAGACATACCTTATAGGTAATGTAATAGTTATAAGAGATATTGCTAATCAAAGTGTTTAAAAATTTGGAGCTTCTGATCCAGACAAGACAGCATAGGTCTGTTTCTTCCTTCTCTTCTCTGCTAAGTAAAGCTATAAACCTTGGAAATAACGTAAGAGACAACCAAAAGAAGACTTTGAAAGGTGGTGAAAGGAAGATAAACTGGTTTGGCATCCCAGGACTGGAGGAGTAACACAGCTGCAATACATCTTGTGTTTTCCCATCCAACAGCAGAAGGTCACCCAGACCTGCTTTATTCCTACTCCAGTCTAGCAACAGAAAACATTCAGGGAAGCTCATGCGTCTCCTGATTGGAAGGGGAGCTCCTCTGAAAACCACAAGTGAGCTCAGCTTCAGCTGCAAAAAGGATGGATCAGGAGCTTCCCCGACAATAAGCACCAGAGGAAGAGCTCACTTTTTCTTCCAGGCTGAGACTCCCTTTCTCAACCAGGTGACACCAAGTCTTCAGGGAGGAGCCAGCAAGAGGCACCTAGACACAAAAGTGGCCCAGCAAGGAAGCTTCTTTATCTCCATGGACGTGAGACTTCTCTCCCCTAATGAAACCCATCCAGATTCCAAATTCGAGGAAACTTCCTCTGCCCCGTCTGGCAGCCCCAGCAGGGCCCAGTTGCACCATGTAAATCAAACAGACCAAAATAATACTGTAAAGGCTCTGAAAATGAAAATACCTTTGGAACTATAGCCCATAGAAGTAGACCAAGATTACACGACAAACCTGGGTGACTGCCTACAAAAATAAGAGATTTAAATAAGACCTGGAACCTTCTAACAGGATACTATAAAAAAAAAATCACCCATCATTTTAAAAACCACAAAAATCACAACTTGAATGAGGAGAGGTAATTGATCAGATCAACACTGATCTTAATTAGGTGTTGGAATTATCTGACAAATATTTTAAAGCAGTATTTTTTTTTTGAGACAGAGTTTTGACTTTGTTGCCCAGGCTGTAGTGCAATGATGCAATTTTGGCTCACTGCAACCTCTGTCTCCTGGGTTCAAGCGATTCTCCTGCCTCAGCCTACCAAGTAGCTGGGATTATGGGCAACTACCACCACAGTCAACTATTTTTTTTTGTATTTTTAGTATAGATGGTGTTTCACCATGTTGGCCAGGCTGGTCTCAAACTCCTGATCTCAGGTGATCCACCCACCTTGGCCTCCCAAAGTGCTGGGATTACAGGTGTGAGTCACTGCACCCAGCCTTAAAGCAGTTTCTATAAAAAAAAGATTCAATGATCAATTCAAATTCTCTTAAAACAACTGACAAAATAGAAAATCTCAGCCAATAAAGAGAAAGAGTTATTATTATTTTTTAAATACAAACAAATGGAAGTTATAGCACTAAAAAGTACAAAAACAGAAATGAAAAACTCACTGGTTGGGCTCAATAGTAGAGTGGAGATGTCAGTGGATAGTTTGTGAAGTGGAGGACAGATCAACAGCATTTATCTAATCTGAACAACAGAAAGAAAATAGACTAAAAACAAACAAAAAATGAACAGACCTCAAGGTACAGGACAAAAGATCCAACATTCCATCATCAGAGTTCCAGAAGGAGAGGATAAACAGAGTAGATCTAAAAAAGTATTAGAAGAACTCATGGCTGAAAATGCCCCAAACTTGGCAAAAGCTCTATAGGTTTAAGAAACTGAGTGAATGCCAAGCATGATAACCTCAATAAAATCCACTTAAAAACACATAATTGAACAGAAAACATTTGAATGACAGTGCATTTCTGCTCTGAATCCATGAAGGGCAGAAGGAAGTGGCTGATTTTCAAATACTGAAATAAAAGAGTTGTCAACCCCACATTTTTATATCAGCAAAACTATTCTCCAGGAATGAAAGGAAAATAAAGACATTATCAGAAGAAAGAAACTAAAAGAGTTTGCCACTAGAAGACCTACTTTAAAATAATGACTAAAATACGATCTTGAAACAGAAAAAAAATGTTGGAGCCTTAGGAAAGAAGAAGCAATAATGGAAAGAGCAGAAATAAGAGTACATATGGTAGACTGTTCTTTCCATGAATAGTTATGAATTTTAAAAATCACATTTGATAATTTAAATAAAAATTACAGAACTGTGTGATGCTCAGGACAACACTGTTTAAAAGTGAGTCAGGTAAAATGACCTAAATAGAAATCAGAAGTCCATTCAAAGCAATGGAATGTTGGTACAGGTAGACTGTGTGAAGTTGCATATTTATATTGTAATGCCCAAAGCAATCATTAAAATATTGCAAAAATAATATATTCAGAATCTCTATACATAGATCTTAAAATATATGCAAGTAACATGAAGAAACAGAGGAATGAGAACTACAGGAAATAACCGGAAAACAAACAATAATATGATAGCCTTAATTGCTGAAATACTATTTATTTTAAATGTAAATGGTCTAAATACATCAGTCAAATCACAGAGACTGGCAGAGTGGACCAGAAAAATGACCCAACTGTATGCTTTTTATAGGAAATTCACTTTATACACAGTGACATAAGTAGATTGAAAGTAAAATGACGGGAAAAAATGTAACGCACAAACAATAAAATAAATCAGGTGTGGATATACTATAGCTGATAAAATGGACTTCAGGGCAAAAAACCTTACTAGAGGCGAAGAGGGACATTAGATGATAAAGGATCGATCCATCAGAAAGACAAGTTTCCACATAAGTACACGTCAAACAGCAGAACCACAAAACATAAACAGCAAAAACTGAAAGAGCTGAGAGAAGGAATAGGTAAATCTGTAGATTTATTTAGGCCCTTCAATTCCTCCCCCTCAGCAACTGATAAGCTTGCTGTAGATAGAAAATTAGCATGGATATTGATGATCTAAACAACACAATCTACCAGTGGTGCTCAAATGAGATAGATCAAACACTCTAGCCAACAGTAAAAGAACACATTTTTTCTTAAGGCTCCATGGGACATTCATCAAAATAGATCATATCCTAAGCAAAAAGAAAACCTCAACAAATTTAAAATGATTGAAATCATAGAGAGTGTGTTCTCTGAGCCTAGTGAAATCAAACGAGATATTCATAACAAAACAATGGCAGGAAAATCTCTAAATGTGGAATTTAACAGTTTTTTTGTTGAAATTGACAGTTGATTTTAGATTATATGTATACATTTGAAAAAATAACAAAGTTGGAGGACTTACAGTTCTTCTGTCCAAAACTTACTCTAATGCTAGACTAATGGAGACACTGAAGTATTGGCATAAAGTATATAGATAAAGAGATATAAAGAGAGTCCAGAAATAATTCCTTATATTTATGGCCAACTGAATTTTGACAGAGATGGCAGGACAGTTCTCAAGGGAAAGCTTAGTTCTTTTGAAGGACAGTGCTGGGACACGTGTGTATCTATAGATAGAAAAATGAACTGAGACCCTTGCGTCACATTGCCTACAAAATTAACTAAAAATGGATCTTAGACCTAAATGTAAAAGCTAAAATTACAACATTTCGAAAAGAAAACAGGAGAAAATCTTTGTGACCTTGGGTTGGGCAATGTGACACTAAACACAGGATTCATAAATGAAAGAACTGATGTAATTAAAAACCTTTGCATTTCCAAAGACACCATTAAGAAAATGAAAAGATAAATAAGCCCCATACTTGCAAGTCAGATAAATCGATAAAGGTCTTGTGTCCAAAATATATAAAGACCTCTCACAACTCAATAATGATGTGACAGAAAACACAATTAAAAATAGGCACGAAAGATTTGAATAGATATTTTCCTAAAGAAGATATTGAAATGGCAAGCAAGTATATGAAAGATGTTAAGTATCATTACTCATTAGGGAAGTGCAAATTAAAACCACAATGTGGTATCACTACACCCCCAGTACAATGGCTGTAATCCAAAAGACAGACAATGCCAAGTTCTGGCAAGGATGTGGAGAAACTGGATCTTTGTACAGTGCTGGTGGGAATATAAAATGATGCCACTACTTGGGAAAACAATTTGGTGGTTTCTGAAAACATAAAAGTTACCCTATGACCCAGCAGTTCCGCTTATAGGACTCTACCCAAGAGAAGTGAAAGCCTATATCTTACAAAAACATATATACATTGTTCATAGCTGCTGTGTTCATGATAACCAGAAACCAGGGACAATCTAGATATATCCATCAACTCGTGAATGGGAAAACAAAATTAATATATCCACCCAGTGAGATACCACTTAGTAATAAAAAGGAACACTCTGTGGGTATGGACCAAAGCATGCATGAGCCCCAAAGCACAACACTAAGTGGAAAAAGCCAGGTGCAAAAAATTACATGTCATATGATTCCATTTTTATTGAATGTCTAGAAAAGGTAAATTTATGGAGAGAGAAAGTGGATTTGTGGATTCCTAGAGCTGAGGATGGGAGTGGGGATTAACTATAAATATACAAGATGGAACCTTTGGGGGTGATAGAAATGTTTTAAAACTGTTTTGTAATGATGCATAAATCTAAAAGCTATTGAATTGTACACTTAGGATCAGTACATTTTATGGTACATCAGCTATGCCTCAATAAAGCAATTTGTTTCTTTTTTAAAGTAGATGTCCCCATAAAGCCCCAAAGACCATGGTGATTCTGGCATTTCAGACTTGGGTAATGGCTGGAGATGGTCAGAGCTGTGGAGGATCAGCCCACCAGCGTGCTCAGGATTTGCTTCCCGTGACGTTTATATCTGGCCTTTTGTGTCTAGCAAGCAGCCTCTGGTGACTAGGGCCCCTCTTCTTTCCCTTACAATTGCCCCATTCTGAGCTGGGGCTGACTGAGGCTGGAAGGAGAGCAAGGATGCCATCCCAGCCTGGTGGACATTAGAGTTTGATCTCCCCTCAGCCCTGGGATAACTGAGGTCACAATGACCACAGAATCTTGTTCAAAGGCTGCCTTCTTCTCTGTCAGCCATGCTGAGCACTGTCAGGTTGGTTGGGTGTCTGAGTGGCAGTTCTCCCTATGAGCAGTCTCCTGTTGCATCAACCCACAGATTTGCCTCTAGAAAGCCTGCATTTACTCTGCCTCTATCCCAGGACCCTGCTGAGGCCAAGGCTTGACCCATAAACCCGGTAGTCAGCTCCTGGCCAACTTTGTGTTCATTTTCTCAATAAGAACCTCAAGCCTGTTTGACTTAGTGCACCCCAGACTGGCTGCCACAGTGCCTGGCTAGTGAACTGGTCAATTATTGCCTTTACACCTGGCTTTGGCCTAAACTGTGCTCTGCCTCTGTAGCCCAGGCAGTTCCTCCTGTCCCTGTTGTGCCAGGAGCTCCCAGGTACCAGCATCCTCATCTGTCTGCCTGCTCTGTGTTACTGCCATGGACAGACTGGGCCCTGGAGTCCTAAGCTGTAATTAGGACAAATGCCCTTCCCTGACTTCTGACCACTTCCTCCTAAGAGGGGACAGACAGAAAGCACAGGTCCAGGGCAAGATGCCTGAGTTGGAAACCCTCAGGCAGGGGAGGGGAAGGGCCTCCGGAAGAGGCCCGTGTGCTGGCTCTGAGGCTGTGGTCACTGAACGAGGGGCCTTGCCAAGTGACCAGGGCAGAACCTGGAGACTCAAGGGAATTCCATGACTTGCTAAGAAAAGTTCAAATGGAAGGAAAATAAATATATTGTCCCTGAGGTTGGAAGTTGCCATCTTCTGGGAGGGGTGGCCCTGAGTTTCAGGAGTGGGAGACTGTTCCTTTCCCAAGGCAGACTGCTCTGAGGATCTAGAGCAGAGAGCAGGGCCTGAGTGGTGTCTCAGGGATCTATGAGGTTAAATGTGCCCTTCCCTGGGAGGACAGCCTTGAGAGCAGTTTGGCTGGAGGATACAAAATTGCTCCAAAAATGCCTGGAAACCCAGAGTAAAAATGAAATCCCCCATTTGCACAGAGCTGTGATGCAGTCCACCCTGCAATGCCTCTCCACTGGATCCAGATGCTTTCCTTCCTGCAGGGCAAGCTGAAGAAAGTGGTGGAGAGGACTGAAGGGGCACCACAAAGGCAATTTTCAGCCAGGATGTCTCCTGGCCTTTTGCTTTACCTCTTCTTATGGAATTGAGACAATAAAGTACTTGCCAATGAGGGAAGTTACGGTGCATCAATGAATGGTACAGAAAGCAAGCCAATGGAAGGAGAAGCAGCAAGATATAGTTGCAGAAGCTGAGGAAGGCTGCAGAGACATTGCAGCCCCCTGACTTTGAGAAGTCCAATTCAAATGCAAATTTCACCAAAATGAACAGGCTTTACTGTGATCAGTTGTAGGGTCAGATCAATCAGCTCTTGCAAGAGCTTTTCTGGGACACGTGTCAGACTCAAGTCATTCTCCTCCTGAGTGAACATTCAGTCTCAAAGAACACCAGAAGTCTAAAGAGACTTATGCTGTGGCCCAGCCATTTCTCATTGTTGCTTCTTGGGTTTTAACCCACATGCATGCTTGTGCCCTCCCTCTGCCCACATTCACCTGAGTAAGCAAGGTGGTGAGGATGGGGGCAGTAGACACATGGACGGGTCTCCCTGGCCGCCTCCCTCCCACACCCCCATGGTCATTTCTGCCTTGTTATGTCCCTACCCCACCCCAGCACTCGGGCCCAGTGTCCTTCTTCTGCAGCCCTCCAGACAGGGGTGGGAATGGGCAGGGCAGGCCTTTGAGATGGGAGTGGTTCCTTGTATAAAGAACATGTGCCTGGATTCTGACAGTTTCAGCGTCAGGTCAAGTTATGCCACTTAGTGGCTTTGTGACCTTGGGCCAGTTACACAACCTTTCTGGGAATGTTTCATCCTCCACATACAGGTACAGATTTGCCTGTTGTCACTGTTGCTAAGGGTCTCCATAAGAATTTGATGAGAGAACAATGGTCTTGGACTGGTACAGCCCAGCTCTCTATGGGATTTATTTCTCATCCTCAGAAAAACTGCAAGGCACAATTGGTTTCCCCAGACTAAGGGTATGAATGAAACTGCCAACGATTAGACCAAGGACTAGCCCCGTATAATTTACGAACCTTCTGAATCCAGGTGATATGGTTTGGATGTCTGTCCCCTCCAAATCTCATGTGGAAATGTAATTGCCAATGTTGGAGGTGGGCTTGGTGGAAGGTGTTTGGATCATAGGGGTGGATCCCTCATGAATAGCTTGGTCCTTGTAATGAATGAGTTCTCACCTGATGAATTCACATGGGATCTGGTTATGTGAAAGAGCCTAGCCTCTCCTTCCTCTTAGTCTTGCTCCCTCTCCTCCTGGGTGATATGCAGGCTCCTTCTTTGTCTTCTGCCATAATTGGAAGCTTCTGAGGCCCTCACAAGAGGCCCAGAAGCAGATGCCATCACCATGCTTCTTGTATTGTTGGCAGAACCATGAGCCAAAATAAACCTTCTTTACAAATTTCCCAATCTCAAACATTCCTTTATAGCAACACAAATGAACTAATATACCAGGTGACAGAAAAGCCGGCTCAGATGATCTTGTCTGGGAAGGAAACTTGCAGAGTCATTTAACTAGAGACGTTATAGTGGGCAGGCCTCAGGGCAGCTCTAGCCGGAGGGACACAGGGTCTATCAGGGTGGTAGCTTTCAGTCCCTGCCCTTCTCTGGGAAGTTCTGTGTCCAGGTGGTGATGAGCACTCAGGCCAGGCAGGCTTCCCTGGGCAGGGACAGGTGCCAGCAGGGGTCGGCTCACATGCATCCATCCATGGCCTTTGTGAATGAGTCATCTTTCTTCCTAACCAGCAAGTGCAACCCTGCACTCACTGTTACTGGAGCAGCCTCCAGCATGGACTAAGGCTGAGCATGGGGTAGGGTCTCCCACACAAACATGGCCCTACCCATGGCTGGGCAGATGCTGAGGAGTCACCTTTCCCTGCCATTAATAATGGCACAAGGACACAAGCCTGCGACCCTGTAGAGCACCACCAAGGTATCTCCTGATCTCACCAGCTAGTGTATGGAAATGTTAGCTCAAACAAAAATGCCAGCCTGGCAAAGTCTCTGCTGTGGACGTCATGAAGCCGGCCGGGAAAGCAAAGGAAGACCTTCTCTCATGGCTGCAGGAGCTGCTGAGTGGCTCTAAGGATGAGCTTCTTGGGTGATGTAAGGCCAAGGACTCATGCAAACAGGACAAGTTTCCTAACGTCTCACCTTGTGCTTTTTGAACTTGCTCCAGCAGCTTTCCCTGCCACTGAAACACACAAAGTCAATTGCTGCCATATGCCAGAAGCTGCTTAAAAGTGGCAGAACTTCACTTTCAGGATGGATGAATGGTGCCACCCACTCACAGGAACTCTTTGAAATGATTCTTTTTTATTAAATGGGTGACATATGCCATGCACATAGAATTGTGTCTGATGATAGTAAGTGCTTACTGGGGGTCACCTGTCATGACCTTACCAGCATTATTATCATCGTTACTATTATGGAATCTGCTCTCTGAGCCCTTGAATCGGGAACAGGGCAAGGCAGTATTCTCTACAACCCAAGCGGGCAACTGTCTAGGGGATGTTATGCTGTACTATTCTGGCAGGAAGACTTCTGATCAAGGTCTGAGCTGAAATTTGCAGTCCTCACAGGGCTGAAACATGGGCACCATGAAATACCCAAGTAGCAACATTATCCTCCTTGGGTAGTACCATGAAATGTCCACACTGCACCTGCACACTGGAGACTAGGGTTAGTTGCTATTTAGCCGTTTCATACCCCATGTGATTCAGGCAGTACTCTCTCATCTGACCCTCATAACCTTGAAAGACAGATAGCCAGGATATGCCTCCCATTTTACAGATTGGTGGGTGGAAGGCATTAGAGGCATTTATTTTAAAGGCCATGGGGCCACTGTGGACAGGGAGATGGCTTGGCAAATACCTCACAAAGGAGCAGGTTTTATTCTAATGCTGTGCAGAAGATGTGTGCAGAAATGTCATGGAGCAGATGCAGCAGAGTCTGCAGCTCTGTGACCCATAGGGGTCTGGTGTCCTTTCTGGGTGTCCAGGCACTTGCTTGGGTTGTAGAGAATACTGCCTTGCCCTGCTCCCGATTCAAGGGCTGAGAGAGCGGATTTTATGGTAATAATGATGATAATCATGCTGGTAAGGTCATGATAGGTGACTCCCAGTAAGCACTTACTATCACCAGACAATTCTATGTGCTTGGCTTGTGTCACCCACTTAATGGAAAAGAATCATTTCAGAGTCTCTGTGAGTAGATGGCACCATTCATCCATCCTGAAAGTGAAGTTCTGCCACTTTTAAGCAGCTCCTGTCATATGGCAGCTGACTTTGTGTGTTTCAGTGACAGGGAAAGCTGCTGGAGCAAGTTCAAAAAGCCTAAGGTGAGACATCAGGAAACTTGCCCTGTTTGCATGAGTCCTTGGCTTTTATCAATGGCAGCTGACCTTGAGGAGAAGGGGTATCTGTAGTTGTTAATATTGTTCATTTTACTTTAAAAGATGACGGCAAATTGCCACCATAGTGGTAGAGACCAGTGCTTCCCCTTCAAGATTCTGCACATAGTTCTGGGCACGGGGTGATGGGGTGGCGAGTGTGCTGTGCGAAATCTTGGAAGGGGGCCATAGAGCTGCTTGTAAAGGAACTGATGAATCCCTACCTCCTCCGTGTCAGGCATCCTTCTTGTCAGAACCGAGATAGGCAGGAAGACAGGAAACACATGGACGTTTCTGGAAGTAAAATAATCAGCTGAAGCTATACCTTTCAAGGATGTGTGGCGCAAGAAGAGCTCAGGGGGCCTGGAAGGATGTTGGCAGGACTAGAGCTAACACAGCTCCCTTAGCCCCATGCATTAAGGGTTTCTGGATGGGGATCTTTGGCTTGACAAAAGTATTCGACATCCCTAGGTGTCCCAGGTCAGACCACAGTAAATCCCTTTGGAGTGTGTGACAGGCAGCTTTGTGCCCAGGAGGAGGGGCACCTACTCATTCAAGGAGTAAGATTGAACTGATGTCAAAGCAGCATTTTGATTTGTAATTCATATGTCCAGGTGCAAAGACTGCCCTGGGCCAGAGGAAGCACCTGGCCTCTTTGAGATGGCTGGATATATGAAAGTCCCTTGGCTCACATGGTTCGCTGCACATCCCAGAGAGGCCATATTAGAAAGACCATTTGATGGCCCAGGGACATTAGAGGCAGGGGTGAGGACTCGTGATGCCACAGGCACTTTGGTTCAGGACAGGTTGCTTTGATCTCACGTTTAGTTTTGAAAGCGGAGTGTGGCTGGATGCATGCTTCTTAGTTATAATTATGTTCTTTGGTGGAATCAGCTCGGTTTGTGCTGTTCCCCCTGCTCCCCGCCTTCTGCTCCCAAATACTCTTAGTGTTAGAGGCACAAAATTCCCACCTGGCTAGCCACCTTCATTTTGGCAGCTGACGTCACTTGTTCCAGACAATTTGAGGCACACGCCCTCCTCCTTCTCTCTCCATCCTTCCCAGGATGGTCCTGGGTCTTGGGTACCAGCCACATTCTCAGTCCTCAAGACACCAGTACCTGGGCTGGGCTCTCCTCCTCCCTTTGGGGCAGGAGTTTGAGCAGCTTCAATAGTGCTCTGGGTTCCCCACACTGAATCTAAATCACACTTGAAATGCAGTGGAATGTTGATGCCTCCTTCTGCTGCTTCCTGTTTAGGGAGATGGTTTAAACTGGGAGGAGCCACTGTAGCTCTGGCTCTATTAACCTTGTTCCTGTTCCAGTTTTCTTGTTATCTGTTGTCTGGACTGGGTCCTGTGTCCTTACTTCAGGGCCAGAGGAAGCTCACTGACATGGATCAATTCCCATGTCCCCTTCCCAGCTAGTGACTTTTGGGAAGGACCCGGATCTCTCTGAGGCCCCATTTTCGCAACAAGGGGGGCCAGAGGTTATGGACACCAAGCTCTTTCCACAGTGCCTTGCATAGGATAGACATAAACATAGCTGTTACATTTGTTCATTTTAGTTTAGAAAAAATATGGTTGCTCAGAATTTGTTCCATACCTTGAGAAATCTAGGTCGGCTGCTTTGCCTGCTGTTCTGGAGCCGCTGCCCGTCACTCAGGAATGCAGCCTCTCATGATCTGCCTGGTCTGTCCTGCCGTGGTGCTTTCCAGCATCACTCTATCAGTGCGAGGGCAGCTGTCTAGGGGATGTTTTGCTGTACTATCCTGGCAGGAAGACTTCCTTATCAAGGTCTGAGCTGAAACTTGCAGCCCTCCTCACAGGGCTGAAACACGAGCACCATGAAATACTCAAGTGGCAGGATCATCCTCCCTTGGGTACTAACGTGAAACATATACACTGCACTTGCACACTGGAGACTAGGGTCAGTTGCCATTTAGCCATTTCACACCCCATCTAATTTAGGCTATACTCTCACATCTGACCTTCATAACCCTGAAAGATAGCCAGGATATGCCTCCCATTTTACAGATTGGTGGATGGATACCCAGGGAATTAAGTAAGTAAGTCATCCTCTCTGGTCAGAGTAGAATCAGCGTTAGTGGCTTCTTGACCCTTGTTCAGTGCCTGTTCACTCAATCCAGTCACTGTGTGTCATGGAGCAGAAATGCCACGCCCCCGTGGGATGAAAGCTCCTTCTGGGAGGCGGCCAGGCTGGAACCTGGTACCTCTTACAGCAAGGCCTCTGCACGTGCGACATCCTTCCTGCCCTGGTTGGAGCCAGAAAAATAGCCTTGCCCCACAACGGGCTCCCACAAATAGCACTTCTCTCTAATCAAACAGGTCTCTAATTTAGAGGGAGTTTCCGGGCGGGTCTGTTTTCTCTCTTTCTTGGTTTGACTCACTCCAACAAGGCTTGCTCTGTTTTGTCAGAGACAAAATATAGCCCCGTTCCAACCCGAGATGCAGAATAACTTTTCTTGTTAGTTAATCATAAGGTGGACTTTCTTAGCCAAAAATTCCTACCAGTCCTGCTGGCTCAAGGGGAGACACAAGATTCTGAGAGAAAGACTGTCTATCCTATGTCAATGTGGTGATTCATTGTCCAAATGAGATCAAATTGTTGAAATACGAATTAAAATTAAATTCAGTGCAGTTTTACTGTTTTGAAGAAAAATTATGATGACAAAGCAGGTCTTTTTCAGCTTAAGGAAATCCCTGAACATGATGTTACAAGTGAATAAAAATGATGCTCCAGAAACTTCCATTTTATATTAAAGAGTTAAATAATTAAATCCAAAAAAGGAATGGAGCAGTTCTAGTCTACCCGTACGATAACCTTCTCTTGCATAGGTACACAGGGAGCACTCAGAAACTATTGGCAGCTATCGTGGGTTTTTTTTTGTTTCCTTTCTCCTTTGCAACAAATCTGCCTTTGGCTTCCCCGGAATCTTTTTCTTCTCCAGCTCAGGGGAGACTGTCACTAGCGTGACCAGCTTGGCCCCACTACAGCCCAAGAAGGGCAAGAGGCAGAAGGAGAAGCCTGATGTTCCTCCTGCAGTCCCTGCCAAAGGTAAGGAGCTGGCCTGCAGTTAATGCAGGAAACTGTCATTATTGATCCATGTGGGGTTGGGGTTCCATGTTGGAGTAGGACAGGGAGCATAGGCAGATGAGGAATATGACATGACATTTAATGACTGTATAGTCTGGACCCCCACTTAGATTCTGGGCTTAACTGGTGGTCAGCCATCTCAGCTCTTAGCCCAGTACCTGGGTTGGGGGTGGAGGTGGAGAAGGCGGCAAGAACCTTGCATAGCTTGAGCAGGAGTCAGATCAACATCCACAGATGTCTCCGGATTGGGTTTCACTTTGAACTATTAAAATGTGCCACACATGGTGGAGTGGGGTGAGGAAGGCTTCTTGGTTCATTCAAGGGAAGAAAGGCTCTCTGAATTTTTAAAGATGTCAGCCAGGTGTCCAGTTTATTTCCAGTTTGTTCTGGGTATAAAATGAGGGCTATCCTGTGATTCCAGTTATGATTTAGAGCAATGTAAGTGAGGAAGATGGGTGTTTCTGGAGGAAAGAACTGCAAGAGTATTAGGAGAGCCGACTGATTATAGACAGTTCCTAAAATAACTGGTCAGTTTAGGAGATATTCATATCTCAGCAAATTTGAAATATAGTTGGAGGAATACGAGGGTTGCCCAAATGAACAATTTTATCCCTCAGCTGGGGCTTTGCAGGCTGTCTCCTAGGGACACATCAGGCCCTGTGGAGAAGCCAGTGGTGGTGAGGCTGAGCATGTATGGAGTAGAAAGAAGGGCTGGAGGGCATGGTCATACTGCAGGGGGATGAAAAGCATAGACCTGGGAGGGAAGGGAGCGGAGAATGCCTGCTGGAGCCTGACATCGTACCACTCAATGCCATTCTTTCCACAGTAGACATTACCCACCCTTACAAAAGTTGAAAGTGAGACTTAAGAGAGGTAAATGATAGAGCCTGGCTCTCAATGCCAAGTTCAAATCCTAAATGTTTCAAGGCTAGTTATATGACATAGAGGGAAGGACCTTACTTTCTTTTTTTGTTAAGTGGGGACAATAAAACCCTCCCTGATGACCTCACAGGACTGCTGTGAGGATCAAGAGTTACTGCTATCAGCGCTAGTGTGTGGGTAGGACGGAGTCTCCCAGGGAAGGTCCTAGCTTCAGCTTTCACTGGGTGCATCTGGTTCTTACCTTCACACCTGACATGTATGTATCTGGCAGAGTTTTATGCAGAGTTGTTTTGTTGACCTTACTGAGGGAAATGACAACATGTTCAAAGACTAGGGGAGGATCACCCCCACAGAGAGACACCTGGCGATGCCTAGATCAGAAGGTTCTTCTACGCAACCAGGAAGGGGTCCAAGACCTCTCAGGGTATGTCCCTGATTCTCATGATATGTAGCCATTAAGAGTTCTGGGAGGAACTGAAAGCTAACCTCTTGACCTACTTCCACAGCTCCGATAGCCCCCACGTTCCATAAACCAAAGCTGCTGAAACCACAGAGAAAGATCACCCTGGTAAGTAACTGTCTTCTGTATTCCTATGGTACCTTAAGCCTAAGACACAATTCAGATGCCAAAATGGTGCCTTTGTTAACTCAAAACATGCAGAAAGTTTTAGAAACTTTTGTCCCCAGACAAAAGCTTTCTCTCTTCTCACATGTCAGCTTTTAAGCCAGCCTTTCTCCATACTTAATTCCCAGAGTAACTCTTTGAAAATCCAAATATTTTCTATTATAAATGTTCTGTTTCAAAAAGAAGGATAAAAGCCATACTCAGAAGTGTATAAAATAGAAAGTGGACCTGCTTGCATGCATTCACCTGGTAATTACTCCAAAGAGACTGCTGCACATGTTTTCCAGAAAATATGTCAGAGCTTTTGATTTTGAATAATTTTAGATTTACAGAAAAGACATAAAGCTGGCACAGAGAGGTCCATGTTCCTTCATCCACCTTCTCTTAATGTTGGCTTCTTACATAACCATGGTACATGTGTCAAACTAAGAAATTAACATTGATGCATTGCTATTAACTACAATTTAGACTTAATCAGATTTTGGTCTACCTGCTGATGTTCCTTTTCTGGTGCAGGGTCCAAATCCAGGATCTTACACTGCAATTAATTGTCACATCTCCTTGCTTTCCAACAATTCAAGACAGCTCTGCAGGCTTTCTTTTTCTTTCGTGGCCTTGACACTTTTGAAGACTAGTGGCCAGTGATTTTTTAGAATGTTCTTTAACTTGATATTCTCTGAGGTTTTCTGAGCATTAGAAATGGGATATATTAGTTCTCACACTGCTATAAAGATATTACCCAAGACTGGGTAATCTGTAAATAGGTTTATGAAAAGAGGTTTAACTGACTCACAGTTCCTCATGGTTGGGGAGTCCTCAGGAAACTTACAGTCATGGTGGAAGGGGAAGCAGGCACATCTTATGTGGAGGCAGGCAAGAGAGGGTGTGTGTGAGCACAGGAAGAACTACCATTTATAATACCGTCAGATTTTGTGAGAATTCACTCACTTATCATGAGAACAGCAGGGAGGAAAGCAGCCCCCTAACCCATCACTTCTCTCCCTTGACACCTGTGGTTTACAATTCGAGATAAGATTTGGGTGGGGACACAGAGCCAGATGATATTATGAGGTTATGCATTTTGGGGATAAACAGCATAGAGGTGGAGCTCTCTTCTCATTGCATGGTATCAGGGCACATGACATCAATATGTCTTGTTGATGGTGATGCCCATATTGATCACTTGGTTAAGATGGTGCCTGCTAGGTTTCTTTACTATAAAGTTACAATTTTCTCCTTTCCAGACCCTATTTGTTAGAGGCCAGTCCCTGAGTCCAGTTCACATTCAAGCTAAGGAGAGTTAAGCTCCACCTCCAGAAGGGAGGCATGTCATGAATTTGTGGATACGTTAAACCCACCACAGTAATTAATAATAATCTTAGGGGAGATATGTTAAGACTTGCAAATATCTTGTTTTCCTTGAAGTTCTGCCCACTAATTTTGCATTCATCAGTGGAATTTGCTTGCAGCAGATTTTACTGTGGTGCACTAAGGGTGATTTTCTATTTTCCCTTATCTTTCTAGATGTATTATTTGGAATTCTTCTATAAGGAAGAGCTGTCTTTCCTCATCTATTTATTATTCACTAATTCCTTGATATCAGTATGGATGTGTGGATGTTTATTTATTATTTCAGTTTTTAACTATATTATTATTTATTTTATTATTAATATTGTTTAGCAGTTAGTTGTGAATGTGTGCATGAGACAGAGAGAGAGAGACTATCAAAGCTATGGTAAAGTGTATATGTACCACAAAGGACTAAGACAATCTTGAGGGAGGAATGCAAGTTGTAGGATTTACATGCCAATTCTCGAGATCTACATTAAAGCAAGTGTAATTAGAACAATGGGTATTAACACAAGGGCAGACAGGTAGACAAAGGAACAGAATAAAGAGCTCCAAACACAACTTCATAGGAATGTCGTTTGATTTATGACAACAGTGACGTTGCAGTGCAGTGAAAAAATTATCTTTTCTATATATGGTGATGGGTTTGTTGGATATCCATATGAAAAAAAGATCTGTAGCCCCTACTCTACACCACACACAAAAGTTAACAGGAGATGGATCATAGACATAAGTGTGAAAGGTACAAACATGAAGATAACATTTCATCTTAATTTCAGAATAGATGAAGATGTTTTTAAAAAAGGCACATAAAGCACCAACCATAAAGGAATTGATCAAAAAATCTGGATTATATGAAAATTTAGAGCTTCTATTCTGATTAAAGATACCAATAAAATAATGAAAAGGCAAGCTGCAGATTGGGAGAACATATCTCTATGCATTTATCTGACAAAGATATCTCTCCATTCCCCCCCTTCCCCTCCCCCTCCGCTTCCCTTCTCCCTCCCCCTTCCCCCTCTTCCCCTCCCCTTCACCTCTCCCTCCCCTTCCCTTTTCCCCTCTCCTTCCCCTCTCCCTCCCCCTTCACCTCTCCCTTTCCCTCCCCCTTCCCCCCCTCCTTCTCCCTCCCCTCCCCTCCCCCTTCCCTTCCCCTCTCCTTCTCCCTCCCCTCCCCTCCCCCTTCCCTTTCACCTCTCCTTCTCCCTCCCCCTTCCCCTTC